>JAJJMC010014687.1:15523825-15534845 GCA_023531435.1 Papaver californicum | reverse complement strand
AATGCCATGTTAATCAGTTCAGGACTACCGACGAACTTGTGGGGGGAGGCCGCCCTCTCAGCTTGCTATATCCTAAACAGAGTGCCCCTTAAAGGATCAGTCAAATCACCGTATGAATTATGTAAAGGCAAACAACCCTCTAATGGATACCTCAAAGTGTGGAGGTGTTTAGCCAAGGTCTCTATTCCTCCACCTAAGAGGACTAAAATAGGACCTAAAACGGTTGATTGTGTCTTCATAGGATATCCCGAACACACCACTGCTTATAGGTTTATGGTTGTGAGTTCTGAAAACTCAGAAATTGGTGTGAACACCACTATGGAATCTAGGGATGCTACATTTTTTGAAAATGTGTTTCCGTTGAAATCTGAATCTTGCATGATATGTGATGATCCCCTAGATGTCCCTTCTTCTAGCCATTTTTTACCGATAGAAGAAGATGAATCTGTTTATGAACCTAGAAGAGGCAAAAGACTTAGAATAGAAATTTTTTTTGGGCCAGACTTCATAACCTGTTTAGTTGAAACTGATCCACAAACCTATAAAGAGTCCATCACTTCTTCTGAAGCTCCATGGTGGAAAGAATCCACTATTAGTGAAATGGATTTTATTGTTCAGAATGAAAAACCTAGGAGATAGTAGATTTACCTCCAGGGTGCAAACCCATAGGCTGTAAATGGATCTTCAAGAGAAAACGTAAGGTAGATAGAACTGTGGAAAATTATAAAGCTAGACTAGTAGCTACGGGCTATAAACAAATAAAAGGTGTAGATTTTTTTTGACACTTATTCACCTGTCACTAGAATTACTTCCATTAGGATGCTAATTGCAATCGCTGCAATTCATAACCTAGAAATGCATCAAATGGATGTAAAAACTGCGTTCCTAAATGGTGAATTAGATGAAGAAATTTATATGGACCAACCCGAAGGCTTTGTAGTGAAGGGTTATGAAAACAAAGTGTGCAGACTTAAAAAATCTTTATATGGCTTGAAACAAGCACCGAAACAATGTCATGAAAAATTTGATCATGTATTATTCTCTAGTGGATTTAAAATAAATGAAGCTGACAAATGTGTGTACAATAAGTCTATAAATGATGCCTGTGTGATTGTATGCTTGTATGTTGATGATATGCTTATACTAGGCACAGCCTTAGAAATCATTAATTCCACTAAGAACATGTTGAGTGAGAACTTTGACATGAAAGACTTAGGTCCTGCTGATGTAATCCTAGGGATGAAAATTAGAAAGGAGTCTAATGGATTCAGTCTTAGTCAATCTCATTATATTGAATCAGTTTTTAAGAAATTTAACCAGTTTGATAGTAAACCTGCAAGTACTCCATTTGACCCTTCCTGCAAACTCAAGAAAAACAAAGGCAATGGAGTCTCTCAACTTGAATATTCACGAGTTATAGGAAGTCTGATGTATTTAATGAACTGCACAAGACCAGACATTGCCTATGCTGTGAGTAGACTTAGTAGGTATACCTGTAATCCAGGACATGAACATTGGGATGCACTTTTCAGAATGTTGAGGTATCTTAAATACACTTTAAACTACCGTTTAAGTTATGAAAGACACCCTGCTGTTCTTGAAGGATACTGTGATGCAAACTGGATAGCAGACTCAGAGGAGTCTAAGTCTACGAGTGGATACTTATTCACTCTAGGCTGTGGATCAGTGTCTTGGAAGAGTTCCAAACAGACCTGTATCGCTCGATCCACTATGGAATCCGAGTTTATTGCGTTAGATAAAACAGGAGAGGAAGCCGCTTGGCTAAGATGTTTTTTAGAAGACATTCCTCTCTGGCATAGGCCTGTGCCAGCTATATCTATACATTGTGATAGTCAAGCTGCAATAGCTAATGCTAAAAACAGCAACTATAATGGAAAATCTATTCATATCATGAGAAGACACAATTCTCTAAAACAACTAATCTCAACTGGCGTTATTTCTGTTGACTTTGTGAGGTCTAAGGAGAATATCGCGGATCCTTTGACGAAAGGCTTGTCCAAGGAGATAGTTAGTAATGAATCGAGGGGGATGTGGCTTAAGCTCATAAATTAAAACTTGCCATGAAGGATACTCAACCTTGCTGACTGGAGATCTCAAGATCAAGGTTTTGAATGAGACAACTAATTTGTGGCGGGTAAAAATTAAACACTATCAATGAATTAATTTCTCTGTCATTTCCCTATGGTGTAGACGTGATAGTGTGATTGCATGTGAGGATGATTTATAATAAAGTCTTAATGAGTTCTATAGTTTCAATTTAAGATTGAAATGGGGTGTAGCAGTTAACACTCTTGATAGAACTCACCTATCTGAATGAGGAAGTGGGTCGCTTCCTATGAGAATTGAGCTGATTCTCTAGAGCATTCTGAGAAACGGGATATGTCCAGGGCCAAAACGGACACAAAGGCGTGAACTTAACAACACTCTTGAGAGATATCTCGCGTAAGGATCTATTGATGAATTACACCAAACCATGGCAGTTCAAGACATCACGTTCACTGACCATCAAGTAGTTCCGGTACTTCTCACTAAGCAGAGGTTCAATTCCTTATGGACACCTATTGCTTAAGAGGTATTTCTCGTTTTCCGTTTTCTGATTTATCGCTTTCTTCATTCATGTGGGGGATTGTTAGAATTAAAAATGGATTCTTACTTAAAATGATTTTTGTTACTTAATATATCTTAGTGGGATCAAGGGTCACTAGTCCAAACTTGGGGTGGAAAATTAGAGCCATCCATTTTCACTTCTTAGTGAATGAGAAACCTTTGGTTTGTCCCATATTAGGCAAACCAAGGAGGAAGTTTATCCTCTTTACCACAAATATTCCATATTAGGAAAAAGAACTAGTGGATTGGATATGGACTTAGGAAATAGACTAGTAGGCAAATGCACACATGTGCGGTGCTTCGCACCGAAGCACCGCGGACCGCGGGCTTGCGGAGCTTGCGTGTGCTTTTACGTGAGCCTTGGTGTGAGCCTTGGTGCGATCCTTGGTGTGAGACTTGGTGTGACCATTGGTGTGAGTGTTCAGTTACACCTCACAGGCTATAGACCGCCAGGCCAATACCCTAATGAGTATCCCTTTGTGACATGTTTAATTTTTTATAAATTTGATGGTTGTGTCATGTCATGTGAATGACTTTTTCGATTAGTTAATTGAGTAACTAGCTACTAGTGTTAAGTCTAGTAAGGTTAGTAAGTCTAACCTTGGAAGTACGCAAGCTTGAAACTGGAAAGACTTGGAAATGGCACAAGCTTGGAAATGGCAAGCCTGAAAGTGCAAAGGCTTGGGAATAACACAAGCTTGGAAGTGTTCAATGTTAATATTATGTAAATTTCTCAAAAATAGTGCAGGAGTACTCGAGAAACTTCCGAGGACCGGCCATGCATGGACACTCGAGGACGCTCCTAGACTGGCGACATATGAGTTATCATCCTACAGAACTATTGAATATGAATTATTGTTGTTGTCCTAAATCCTTCTGCTCTGTTCTGGTGTGTAGACAATGACCACTATACAGTCATAATTCTAACTCTCCAAGAGAATAGTGATTAGGGAATGGTAAGAAGATGAAAGTTACTCCCTTTGATAATGTTAGTAAAGGAGATGTCAGGTCTAGACCCCATGATTCTTTTAAAGAGGAGACCATGCCTCTTCGCAATATACCTCCTACACAACTGCGAGTGATGGAGTGGAGTATTTCTGATTTCATCTTTTTTGCAGAGACGATTGAAAGATCGAAACATGAAAATAAATTAGTGAAGAAAATATATGAAAAAGATGAAAAATTGGATGCTTTTAGTAGAAACATCGCCGTCATGTGGAAGCAAGAATGACAATAATAGAGTAACAATAACAGAATATCCATGCTAATGGTGTACCCTCTGATTCTGATGCAGAAGAGGTTATTACTGAATAGAAACCTATTGAGCATGAGCATTTGCCTGATATGTATTCTTTTAACGTGGAACCATAGAAAGTAGTTAAGGCCGACTTAGTAGATGAGTATGACGAGGATAATTATACTTAGATGACAACGATCTCACTTGATCCTGCAGACGATCTGTAGAGTTCATATGAGGAAGAAGACGTCGAAGGTGTAGAGGATGGACATGAGCATGAGATAGATGAAGACAACTTTGAAGAAGTCGAAGATCAAGATGAATCAGGCTCTAACTCGCAGGACTCCAATTGATATGATTGGTATACTTCTTTTAATACAAGATAATTTTGTTTCGTAATTCGTATATATTCTTTAAAGCAACAAACTTGTATTTTTCTTGAGATGAATGAGTTGACTGAGCTAAGAATTCTTTAAATAAATAGCTTCTTCGTTAGGAATCCATATTTACGCCCTTATGCTTCTTCAACCATACCTCTATTTTGTTTGTTGTTCAAAATAAAATTAACAACTTAGCATGTGATAAGGATTACATATACACCAAGCCCCTCCCACGAATTCGTAAAAAGCCCACTCCAATATGTTTGTGTTAGGTAAATAAAGGAGGAGAAAGGGGAAGAGGAAAGTTAACAGGAAAATAAGGAAGTTTTTGTTTAATTTTGGGAAATATATAGGGCGAGGGTTGAATCCTCGCTGCCAACTCGACTGACCAGTCAAGCGAGAGTCCAATCCTCGCTTTCTGAAGTTAGGTGTTATGTCTCGCCAGGAGAGGATTTATATCTCGCTAAATCCTTAGCTTCCTCCCGCACCATAAGACTTAGCCATTCCCTCTGTCTTACGTGGCATCATTGTACATGTGGGGGGCGGAATGGTCAATTATACTTAGATTAATGTTAATGATTCAAACCAGTATTGTCTTATTGATTTGAACTAATGTTGTTTCCCAAGAAAAAGAAAAAGAAAAAGAAAAAGAAAAAGAAGATGAAGAAGAAGAGTAGTTACATTCTCCTATTAACCACATCCTACAACCACTAAATATACGTTTGGGGAATCATAAGAAAAATCTGACGTCCACTTTGAAGAGAGCAATTATAAAAAATTTGATAAAAGGAGGCATAAATGGAAAATTAGAAAAAGGACATATCAATAGTATTGCATTTTTCTGTCAGTACAAGGTCGGTTTTGCGACTACGACATCAAGCAAAAATCATTAGTGCAATGGTGTGATGGTAGATATATCGTCAAAGCTAGTGAAAAGGTTCGGCAGTAAAAAAATTCAGATTGATTTGGAAGCGATAAAATATGTAACTCTTTGAGGCCAAAGCTAAGCGACGATAATAATAAAGTAAGAGTAAAATTATGCTTAAACATGATCAGTAAAGGTACGGATGAATCCCAAATTCCCTCTTTTGTTGACATGTATGATCGTGTCCATGTCGATGAAAAATGTTTTTTCATAACTAAGACTGCCCAAAAATACTATCTTCATGTCGAAGAAGATGAGCCTTTACGCACATGTAAAAGTAAACGATATATTAAGAAAATTATGTTTATAACTTATGTAGCTCGTCCCCGATTAGATCATACTATGTAGGCATTCTTCAATGGAAAGATAGGGATACGACCTTTTGTGATAAGAGAAGCTGCAAAGAAAAGTAGCAAAAATCGTGTTGCTGGATTCGTAGAGGAGAGATGAGACTTTAGATAGGCATGCTAAGGCCCATAGGAGTGTATGCCAATAAGGAAAGTTCCTCTTTTCCTTCGAATTAGCAGTCTAGTTGGTATAAAAGAAATCCTTGTTCTCCTCTTCTAGTTTATCACAAACGACACTTGAGTCCTCCTCCCACAACAAGAAGCATCCCTCGGTCAGTTTTTTTTTTACGTCAACTAGCGTTTCCTCCCTAATTTTTTTTTTCTTCTTTTTTTGCTTCACATGGATTTATAGGTCATGTTTTCTTTTCAACGTGAGCAATATTTATTCTTTTGAATCTTTTTTGTTGTTGTTAGCTTGAATATTCATCCTATAGAACTATTGACTATGAATCATTCTTGTTGTATTAAATCCTTCTGCACTCTTCTGGTATGCAGGCAATGACCACTACAAAGCGAAGTCATAATTCTAACTCTCCAGAAGATGAGAGAACAAATAACGGTAAGAAAATGAAAGTCACTCCCTCTGGTAGTGTTAGTAAAGGAGAGGTCAGGTCCAGACCTCACGATCCTTTTAAATTTTAAAGATTCTATTTACCATGCCTCTTCGTAGTATACCTTTTGCACAACTGCGACTGATGGAGGGTGTATTTTTGACTTCATCTTTTTTGCTGAGACGGTTGAGAGATGGAAACATGAGAAAAAATAAGTGAAGAAAAGATCTGAAGAAAATGAAACATTAGCTTCTTTTAGTCGGAAGCAACGCTATCATGTGGAAACAAGAATGATAATAATAAAGCAAGAATAAAAGAATATCCATGATGATAGCATACCCCCCGATTCTGATGTAGAGGAGGCTGTTACTGAATGAAACTAATTGAGCATAAGCCTGATCCGTATTCTCCTAACATGGCATTAGAGCAAGTGGGTGAAGTCGTAGCTGAGTATGAAGACGATAATTATACTGAGATGACAATGGGATCACTTGATCCTGCAGACGAGCCGGAGAGTTCATGTGAGGAAGAAGACATCGAAGGTGAAGAGGATGAACATGAGCATGAGACTGACGAAAACATCTCTGAAAAATTCGATGATGAAGATGAATCAGGCTCTAACTCCAATTGATCTGATTGGCATACTTCTTATAATATAAGATAATTTCGTTTTGTAATTCCTAGATATTCTTTAAATCTAAAATCTTGTACTTTTCTTGCGATGAATGAGTTGACTGATTTAAGAATTCTTTAAATAAATAGCTTATTCGTTATGAATCCATATTACGCCCTTATGCTTCTTCTACCATACCTCTATTTAGTTGATTTTTCAAAATCAAATTAAGAACTTAGCATGGGATAAGGATTACATATACACCAAGCCCCTTCAACAAATTCGTAAAAAGCCCACTCCAATATGTTTGCGTTAGGTAAATAAAGAAGAAGAAATGGGAAGAAGAAAGTTAACAGGAAAATGAGGAAGTTTTTGTTTGATTTTGGGCAATATATAGGGCGAGGGTTGAATCCTCGTTGTCAACTCGGCTGACCAGTCAAGCGAGAGTCCAATCCTCGCTTCCTGAAGTTAGATGTTATGTCTCGCCAGAAGAAGTTTGATATCTCGCTAAATCCTTAGTTTCCCCCCACACTGTCAGACTTATCTATTCCCTTTGTCTTACGTGGAATCATTGTGCATTATGTCCTCGTCCGTACTAGAATGGATCAATTGGTCAAAGCATTCAGCAAGAAGTGGAGTGGGAGTTCGCGAAGTAAGGTACATTAGAGTGACTCAAGCCAACGAGCTCCCAGAAGGATATGTCCCAGCTATTGGTCGGCTGATCCACGTAATTTAGATGGTTTAAATGGTTTAAAATTCCCATTTAACCTATAATATTATTGGGTATACCCATGGATTGGCCAATTCCTATTTGGAAGGCTGTAATTTCTTAACCACCGTAGTTTTTACTCCTGTCTGATTATCCCTAAAACCAATTTAAGTTTTTCTATTTTGGATTTCCCCCCTTGGAGCAGATCTTTTGTCACTGCTTAAAGTGATTTCGATGACCATGAAGAAACAACAAATACCAACTACGGATATATAAGAGCCAGAACCACTAATGGCATTCCATCCAGTATAAGCATCTGGATAATCTGGAATACGACATGGCATACCTGAAAGACCTAAGAAATGCATTGGAAAGAAGGTCGAATTAACCCTTAATACTTCCATTACCTAGCTGCTACGGCTAGCTTCGTTAATCTAGAGGCAAGGGGGTTCGTCTGGTTGGCTAATCTATTTTAGGGTAAATTTCCCAATACCCAAGTAAGATTAAAAATTTGATCATGATCAAGTGCGTTTTGGGTCATCTCACACCTTGCAATTTTATTTCTCCTAAAAATATCTCGAGTTTTATTACATACAAAGACTTAAATTGGATAGTGGATTTGTTTCTGTCTTTTGTTGAATCTTTTTCATGGCTTTTTCTATAACTTGTAAGTTGGGTTTTCTCTCTCTGCCCTACCCAGGTCCTCGAGATAAGCTGAAGCGGGATCAAGGTGCTTCGACGAGAAAAGTTAGCGATCCATCACGTGTCCAAGTCGTCAGCATATCACACGTAACAAATCCTTATTAAGTTATGGTCTTTTAAGGGCTTACGGGTCTGGCGTCTCTCTGACCTGATAACTGGTTTCGCCTCTCCACCTAGCTCTATCAGCAATCCCATTATGCTGATCTTGCGGTCTCTCATGGCCCAATTATTGTGTTCTCTACCATAGAATTCGGCCTTTGTAATGGCGGCACAAAGGAAGAGAGAAGGGATTGATCCACTCGACCATCCGGAGAGGGCCCGGTAGGGTACTCGACCAGATGGAGTTTTCTTACTTTCTTGTCCTACAAAACCCATTGACCAATCTTCATACTGAGTCTAGGAAGCTTGAAAAGACATCCATCAAATGAAGAAAAACTCATTTATAAACAAAGCTTTATAGAAACCTTTAATAAGGGAGAAGCTTCACTCATACATCAAACTTCTCCTGTAGAGAATCGAGCGATGCCTAATATAGTGGTTAGTTTATCACTAAATTTTGGAGATCTTTTCTATATAATGAATGGGTAGTAGGCACTCGAAGAATACAAAGAGGCTTTAGAATCAATATTTGGCTTCCCCGAGAAATGCCGAATTGTTGATTTATCGCCAGAGATGGCTTAGAACCAATACTTTATTCTCTAATGGATCTTTCCATTCTAATGCCCGGCTGCATGTTGACCCCTATTCAATTTTTGGGCCAATTCCCCCTTCATACAACAAAAAATATGAGATTCTTGTCGAATATGAGTTTGTTGTTCCAACCATTACCGGGCAGGGAAAAAACCTACTGAATTAAAGGAATAGTAGTATTCTATATTGGGGCTGAACCAACTACGCCGTTCTTGCATTAGTGCCTCATGCTACAGTTTAGTCAAGTAGTTCCCGAGACCGAATGCCTTCTAGTTTAGTGAATTATGTTCGAAATGTTTCGGGACTTAAGAGCCTTTCCCAGCTTTTGTATTTTATCTATTTCTGGGTCATCCACTTGGTGGGACAGTGCATTTCGGTGGTCCACCTCATCCCGATGGTAGTATTTCTTTCATACGACAAGAGTCAGGGCCGTCTCTGACATTTAGATGACCCTGGGCGAGAAAAGCTTGGAGCCTTTTAATGCGATAAAAGCATTCCGCGGATATAGATTCTAAGATTTTTTGATAAAATCAAATTATATAATATTGAAATAAAAAAAAAACTGGTGTCAATTATATGATTTTTCTTTTTATATAACTTGCATCTTAAATAAAAATAAAATTGCAAAAGTTTGACTACCAAAAACAAAAAAGAATGTACTTGCAAAAATAATTACATCGGTCCTTCGGAAACACTAAAATTGTTATTTGAACTTCAATCTCACTGTATTCTTGTTAACAAACTCATCAATCAACTTTTGAAGATCAATTATGTTTAAAAACCCACTCTCAATAGATATTAGAGCTAATCCGTTTAACCTTTCTTGTGACATGGTTGATCTCAAATATGACTTCAATAATTTTAATTTTGAAAAAATTCTTTCCGTGGATGCCACTGTAACAGGAATAGTCAGCAATATCCTATAAGCAATACAAGTAACTGGAAAATAATCATGTAGTTTCAAGAAATTCAGGATATCAGTAGCATTTTTGTGTCCGTTGGAAAAATCTCTCTAATGATTTTCAATTCAGCAAGTAAATCATTAGCATCGAGATCAAGCCATTCCATGCTTGAGAACTGATTCAGGATGAGTACAACATGTTTTCAAACGGTCATCATCCATCGAATTCAAGTTTTTCGAACTGAACAAAAATCCAAAAGTATCTTCGTATATTTTGTATTGTTCAAACCTTGTTCCCGATGAGCTAGTAGCTTGATCAACAATATAGATAAAATACTCAGTTCAAAATTTTTCTTTAGCTGATTGTATTAGTCATCTTCTTCATCACTCTCATCAAAGTGTCTCCTTCTACAAACTTGTCGTCGCGGGGCATAAAACTCAGGATCAATGCCCATTTCATTAGTAATTTCTTTAGCTACGATCATGGCATTCTGAAACCCAAATTCTCTATATTTCTTGAAAATTTTAATAAACTCTTGAATAAAAACGTCTAGAATACTTATCTTTGGGACCTTTGTTCAACAAGTGGTTTTTGTATGGACCTTTCTCTGCTAGAATATCTCTCGAATTTATGTCGAGGTTATCCTAAATTCTTAGGTCATAAATGTTCACGGTGGAAGGAATAGATTCACTTGGTATTATTGTTGTTCTTGTCCATGACCCAAATTATCAACACCTTCATTTTCCCCACGGCCTACATCATCACAGGCATCTACGTTTTCATCTATACCATGCTCAAAATTTATATTATGAATATTTTCATTTCCGGCTAATGAGCTTCCAACTAGATTACATGGCTTTTTTAACAACAAACTTATCAATGACTCTTAATTGAGATTCTACTACTGCAACGCCTTTCTCTTTCCTTTTACGTCTAGAAGATCCACATTCAGGTGGTATGACCTGTTGAAAACAATATATATAAAATATAAATTTTAAGGTTTTAAGAAAATAAATAGATTCTTGTTTTCTTTTATGAATGAAAAACTCATTAGTCCCACATTGGAGAGTTTCCAATCTTAAGCTTTTTTAAGAGACTATATAAAATTATTAGTCCCACGTCGGGGAGATCACTCTTCTTAAGTAGTACTAGGTTATTATATAAACAAGCTCTTTTCTCAACCTAAAGGATCAATCCAAGGAAAAAGGGTTTCTCCATATTTTTGGAGAGACCAAAAGAAAAATATTTTCTATTGTTTTTCTTAAGCTTTCGCGATTTTCCTTGAGGGTTTTTTTCGGAGTTGCCAAGCTCAAGTTGAGCATCTACTACGAGTGCT
>JAJJMC010014687.1:15508621-15523815 GCA_023531435.1 Papaver californicum | reverse complement strand
TCAAGTTGAGCATCTACTACGAGTGCTAGTAGTAGGTGTAGTAGGGTGTTTTATCCTGGAGGCATCCGCCCTGTGGAGGCTATAGCATCACTCTTGAGTGTAGCCGGACGCTAATGTCTTAAGGACAGCGTGTTGAATACGTGACTCATTCTATTTTTTAAAGTTTTACCATGTTGTTGTTACGGAGATCTGGGGAGCTTATCCGTTTCCTCAAATCAACTTCCAATACAAAAGAGCTAAGTATCAATAACTTTTGTTTATTTGAAATTTTTTCATTTTAATTGCTGCACCCAACATGACCGTCGTAGGAGATATTTTCAAGTAACCAAGTCCTTTAAAGGATTCAAAAGACAGAAGCAGTGGTTGTACCTGATTCAAGCTTTAGCTTTTTTGATGATTCAAGGAAGATCCAATGCAATACCGTGACTGCCGTCCACCCACCTAACATAATACAGAAACAGGGAACAAGAAGGTATTAGACAATTAGACAAAGACAGTCGAAGTGAAAGTGTATAACCAGTTAATTAATTATGAATATATGATTCGATGTATTACGAAACATTACCTATCAAAAAACAATTGATTCTATAAAACATGAAAAAAACTGCTTTTATAAAACATGAACATAGTGGATGCAAACAAAGGTTTAAATCAACTTAATCAATTGTTCAAATTCAAACTAATTTAACTAGTAATTAGACTAACCTGTGCAGTGTGCTGAGTGCACTGTGATCGGAATGGATTTTCTTTTTTTATTTCTTTGCTCCGGAGGACTTCTAGGGTTAGCCGAGAGTTTGGTATGTATTGTGCAAGTTTTAAGGAGAACTTAAATAACTAAATAAGCGTGTATTCACGCAAGTCAAGTCGTACTGATTCATGGAATCATAGTTCTTTCCGTTTTTGGTTGGTGGAAATTTAGGACTACCCAAAACTGATTAGGCCACAGTAACTTAGAATCTTTTTTACCCTGGACTGGAGCCCAGGTTGTTAGGCTTCAAACCGGCCCTGGCAAGAGTCATTGGTTCAAATCCAATAATAGATAAGTGAAGTTAGATGAATGTCTTGTTTTGTTTATGTGGAGCCTGGTAGTGCATGATCCGGTTTTGCACTTGACCCGATTCGACTGGCGGCCTGTTGGGAAATTAAATGAGATTTTCTGAGAGGTCTCTATATATATCGAGATACCCTATCTAGAATTTGTATTATTATTATCGTTGTATTCCTCTGGAACTCTGTTTTTAAGATCATAGTGAAAACCACAGGCGTTCCTTGGACGTAGTCTAAGTTGGATGAACCCAGTAAATCTTGTGTGTTTTCGTTTTCATTTATTTTCTTTATAACATCGATCCTAACATGTCTGAGCGGTTAAAGGAATCAGTCTTAAAGACTGGGGATTCGAATCCCTCTCTATTAGCAAGGTAGAAGAATCGGTCTAACTCATCAGGCTCATGACATGAAGGCTACATGTTCGAATCCTTTTGTAGAGGACGGAATGGTCCATAACATTTAGCTTAATATAAGGTTTGGTTGGAATACAAAGAAGGCCCGCTGCTGGTCTTTCCCTCTCAAACAAAATTGCCAAAATCTTTTAAGGAAGTTAGTGGAAACCGCTTGATTAGATAATAGTCAAAGTGATTAGATTTCAACCAATCCTGAATTTTGGGTCGTTTGTTTTCCACTATAAGAAGAATCAGATTTTATCTTTTGACTTCAACCTTGAACTGCTTTATTACAGTTTAAGGTTCAGTTATGGCATTAGTCTCAAGTACAGGAGGGGAAAAAGGGGGTTTGGTTTGGTTTATGAATTTGTTTGATTGTTTGATATGGATAAGAGAAGTAGGATCAGTTGAATGTCCACTCAAAGTGAAGTGACATAGGCTTAAGAGAGAAAAGTGGGTTTAACCGTTTAACAATTTTTTGAAACACAGAATTAGTTCACCCACTCCTTCATTAGTCTATAATTGCTTATGTAATTCGTTACTTGACTGCTTGTTTACGATGACTAATTAGCTGAGGAAAAAATCCGTCATATTAAATAGTCTCATTCTTTGGAAATCGAGGAAAAAATTTCTTTTTTCCGATGTAACTTTTATTTGTCGAGGCAATAGCTACCAAGCCCTGTCATGCGAACTTACTTTGCGATGATGGCCATAACAGTAGGTAAAATAAGACACATTTGGAACAAAGTGTTCAAAAAACAAAATCATTTGGCCAAGTGATTATTGGGTTAAAGGCCATGGAAAAGAAATGAAAAAAGAGAAAAGACTAGGGACATTACGAAACTAATGGAGGCTTTGATCATTTGATTTAGGCATGAAATAAGATTTGGAGATTATTCTAGGAGAAAGTCTAACGTTTGATAACAACTTAAACCTCTAAGGTAGACCCAAATGGATGTGACATGCGGGTCTAACGTGCACTTTTTAATTTTGTTTAATTTTGGTGCGGGTATTGTGCACTTGCTCGATGTGAGGGTCTTATATAGATGCATAGTGGGAATCAGACTTAGCTTTGTAGTACGTAATATCACTTTATCTAAGTGTAAAGTGTGTAGTGCCGGCACTTGCAATATACCTTATAAATTTGGCACGACACGTTATATGAGTTGATACACCACGACATGAGTTTCGTCAGGTGTAATTAGCACATCGGCACAACATTGTATACATAAATGACACATAGTTTCGTATGTTGTGCTGGACCAAAGTAATAAGCACATTGGCACCGCATAGCATTCGCAAGCAGTTTACATTGGAGACCCAAGAAGGTTAGTTGGATGCGGAATTGTAGGAAGAACACGTATATATGTTCAGGGAAGAACTCGTATCCTAGTTAACCATACCATCATCCTTTGGTATTCTGACATTCTAAGAGGGCACTTAGTTTCTAAAATTCTTTTCCATCTGGAAAGCATTGTGAGCTATTTTTTGGGACTGGCATGATCCAAAAGTCATTTCTAAATGATTTTTCATTTTAATATACCTTAAAAAAAAAAAAGTTTAATTGAAAGAATGGTGGGCAGATCAGATGTATATGCATTGCACAACGCTAAACACCGATCCCTTACTGGACGAGTTGGGGAACCCGGACCGACCACTTAAGACCGCATTCTCATAGGTGGGACCCTTTTTTTAGTCAATAAACCCCCCAAATGAGTCCTTATTCTCTTCGACTAACCCCCGAAAGTTCCTTTAAAAAGTTCGTTACTTGTTCGTTGTGTGGTGCATTAGTTGAGGTACCAAAACATCTTAACCCTTTAAAATACAAACACCAAAACCACAGCACAAATATCAACGTGTAGGATATCATGATAACATTTCGTTACAAGTTATAACAAAACCACTAACAAGAAAAACTGTAAATAGCAATTGATTCTCTGTGAGAGTAACCAAATTTGAAAATGTTCTCCCCATGTTTCGGTGTTTTCTTCTCAATCTAATAAAATAAAAATTGTCTTCATAATCTCTGCTTTTGTTTTTCTTCTTCCTCTGGGAAAAACCCCCTCGAGTATTGTACTTTGTTTCTCAAATAACCCGGGATTCAAAGGGAATAGATTCTTAATTTGAGAGAAAGAACAACTTCTGAATCAAATATTTCCCTCAATGGGCACTTTACAAGGTACTTTAATTATACTTTTCATTCCCTTGTTTCTATGTATAAAATCAGAATACGATTGATTTTTTCTCTCCTTCTTTTGGACAGCAGAACTAGAGAAATTCAAGGAAACCCAGAGATTGATTGTGAAAATGATATGAAAAAACCAAAGCTTACAGACGATCATCAAAGCTCTTTAATGGGTTTGATAGACTCGGAAATTCAAATGAATATTACAGAAGGTAACTAATAATCCTTGCAATTTTTAACTATTAATTTTCTGAATCCCTTTAGTTTTAAGTTAAGCTTTTAAATGCTTCATTTTTCTCTTTTTTTTTTCTGCAGAGGCACATGAAAAACTAGTAACAACTTCTGATGATTGCTCTAAACAAGATTCTATAAACAATTCAGAAAACTCAACTAAAGATTCAGAAGGTAATCTGAATTTCCCTGGTGAATTTCTTAGAGTTTATTTTCTTATATGGCTCGGTAAGAACTAATCGAGGTGTTAATTAATTTCGAACTTGTTGGTATCGACAGCCTATGTAGAATTTATCTCTGAGTTGTTGCTTTATGTTTTAAATTTTTTGTTGCAGAAAACGGAGAAACAAAAGAGAACTCAGAAACAGAATCAACAGAAGAATTAAAGAAACAAGAGTTAAATGAGGAATACGGTTCACCAAGAGGAGTATTAGAGATCCCAATTCTATGTTCATCAGACACAGATAACAGTACAAGCAGTAACACTAGTTGTAATTCTGATTCTAACAAACATTTAATACCACCAGAATTATCAAGTGGATTACAGTGGAAAAGCTTTTTACAAAATATAAAAAAGAAATCGGCTAGAAGATTTTCAACACTTCCATTGTTAATTACAAGTTCAGAATTAACTAGAAGACATTTAAATCGGAAATTATCGCGAATTCGATGCGATGAAGATGATATTCAGTTGGTTTTGCCTGATATCATGAAACCTTCATGGAAGAACTTCAATCAAGCTGAACTTACTTTAGCTACAGATAATTTCACTTCCGGTAAGATATTGATTCATGTTACCTAATTCTAATATTAGAGAAATGCTAGTTTGCAGCTTTTTAAAAGGGTTGCACATTGTAATACCTCATTTTACTATCAATGGAATGTAAGACCCACTGAACTTTAGATGTCACTTCAATTAGCACTCTCAAGTCTGTTAAAGAATAGTTGTTCTGTTGTTGCCTGCTAGCATTCCTCTGAATTTTAAAACGACCAGCACACAAACTATAGGCTTCTAGATTGTATTCACATTCCTGTCAGTGTGTTGTACTTTGAACCATAATTGTAGTAGATGTTGTGGATGTGCGACAAAAAAAGATAATTGATGGATCGGTGTATCATAACTGTGGTAAGGAATTTTTCTTGTAATTTATGATTTATTTTTAAACGATTTTTTGTGTAGAAAATTTGCTAGGGAAAGGAGGGCATGCAGAAGTTTATAAAGGGTGTTTACCGGATGGAACATTAGTAGCAGTAAAGAGATTAATGAAAAAAGAGAAAGAAGGAAAAGAAGAAGAAGTTAGAACAGGGGATTTCTTAACAGAACTTGGTATCATTGCTCATGTTAATCATCCTAATGCTGCCCGTTTAATTGGTTTTGGTGTTGAAGGTGGTCTTCACCTTGTTCTGCAATATTCCCCTCTTGGCAGCCTCACTTCATTGCTCCACGGTTCTCTCTCTTACTTTGTCTCTTTCTTTAGTCCAATTGCTCAAACCTATTTATTACAAAACACACTTCTTTTATGCCCCATTTGTGACACCGGGATCCAGTGTCAGTTTACTAGACCCTTTTACACAAATCACCATTTACATTCGGGATCCTGGGGATATTAATGAATTGTGAGGTTTATCAATAACAGGTGAGAGTTGGAAACAGTAGCAGTTAGTATTTTGATGATTGACGCGGCATTCAATTCAAAATATTTTGTTTCAGGATCAGAGAGAACACTTGAATGGAAGACAAGATATAAGGTAGCAATAGGGGTAGCAGAAGGGCTTAACTATCTTCACAAGGGTTGTCATAGACGCATTATTCATAGAGATATTAAAGCCTCCAACATTTTACTCACACAAGATTATGAACCTCAGGTGTTCCATAATCACATCTCAATTCAGAAAATTATATCTATTAGTAGTTTTTCATCTATTACATGTTTCTCATCTATGTTTTTTGGTTTGGAGATATCTGATTTTGGACTCGCAAAATGGCTACCAGAACAATGGACTCACCACATCGTGTACCCCATCGAGGGCACCTTCGGGTAAGTCGTTGTCTGGATGTAAAAAGCTGCAATATGAATTTTGATTTTGTTAATATCTTTTACCTAAAAACTTGATAAATGCTATTCAATCAGGTATTTAGCACCTGAGTATTTCATGCACGGAATAGTTGATGAGAAGACGGATGTCTTTGCATTCGGTGTCTTACTACTGGAACTCATCACAGGTCGTCGTGCCGTTGATTCAAGTCGCCAGAGCCTTGTGATTTGGGTATGGTTTTTTTTTGTTTCCATATACTGGTCTGTAACTGAAGAGTGTTTAGTATTTTTGACCTTTAATTCTTGTTTCACCGTTGGTTGTTTTAGGCAAAGCCGCTCTTAGAAAGTAAGAACATTAAAGAATTAGTCGATCCTCGCTTAGGAGAAGATTACATGCTTGGAGAGATGAAACAAGTGATGCTGGCTGCTTCATCATGTATTCACCATTTATCGACTATGCGGCCCGTCATGAGCAGAGTAAGTTTCCTTTGTTTTGGATCATTTAAATAGGCATTTCCTTTTCTGATATTCAGAACTCATAAACATGCACACCGAGATAGAGAATGATCGGCTTAACACGATACCTAGAGAGACACTAAACCAGCATGCGGGGTAGATGGGGCTTCCATTTCTCCCGTTTCTTTAGTTTCTAATTCCACGTTGTGGCCTAATTCTAATATGAATGTGTTTTTGGTGTGTGTTGTAGGTTGTAGAAATTCTGAAGGGTGAAGAGAAAGGAACGGGAGAAATGATCGCAGCACTCCTAGAACATCAAAAGTCATTTGGAGGAAGAGGAGTAATTTTTGATGCTTGTGATTCCGATGACTACACTTGTTCTACGTATCTCAACGATCTTGGTCGTCATAAACAACTGGTGTTATTAGAATAAAAACTTAATTCAAATAGTTGCGTGTGAGTTTTGTTATAGTAAGAAGAAGAAAAAAATGAGTCGAAGGAAAAGAAAGGAGGAGGGAGGGAGGGAGGGAGTAATTGTACTGTAAATGTCTGGTTTTGCTTGAAAAATCTTTTACGAGAAGTTCCAGAAGAGCAGTAGTTTGGGGATTTGTAACTAAATTATTGTAATGTGTATCTATAGTCGATTATCTCTTAGCTCTATCAGATCATCTGCAATTGTGAAGTGTAAATTTATACTAAAATGGTATATGTAGCAATCAAATATGGCATCTTGGGACGCGATCATAGTCGAGAATTTGTATCTTATTTTCCGGTTTTGCAGTTTAAAATGGTATATCTTATTCCTAAATTCATTGCAGTTTTGCTAGGCAAGTTTGGGAGGATTTTATGAGTCCGATGAAATGGTTTATTTCTATGTCAGTTGACATTGTGTCCTTGTTACATGCTTGGGGTCTTCTGCACAGCAATAAAGCCAGAACTGCAGTATGGAATTTGGTTCCTGCAACAAGTATGTGGAGTATACGTGAGGAAAGGGATGTAAGAATTTTCTCTGACAAAAGATGCAATGTCAGAGCTGTTATCAACAAAGCAATCTACTGTTTGATTTCTTGGTCTTTGGCTATTAAAGATTTTGTAAATGTAGACTCAACATAAGTAATGAAAAAATGGTGTAACATTTACTTTGATTCTAGATAAGTTAGGTAGTCGGTTACCATCTTTATCTTTGTTTTTCTTTTTTCTTCTTCTGTAACCTCCTTATAGGGTGGTATATCATGTTATACCCTTTTCTTTTTGGTCAGTGAATTCTTTTTTACCGATCAAAATAAAATAAAATATAACACCATGTGTATCTAGAAGAAGTTTAAATTTCGCATGGCGTTTGAAACAATGATCACATCCAAATGGTTTCTAAAATAGAGCTTCCATTAGGTGGGATTTGAAAACAACCTTATTACTTCACTAAAGAAACCAACCTTAACACATCCAACTTTTATTAAATGTTGTTCCTTGATATACCCTAGAAATATTAATGGTACCCTTATTATATGGGGTTGTACAGAACCGAGCCGATCCGAATCGGCGAAATCGGTCAAACTGAAACGAAGAATACTTATTTTAGGGTGAAAAATAAATGTACCGAAAATAGTATTTTATATAGGTTCGAGAGATCAAAATCGTACAAGACAAACCTAAACCAAGAAATGGCCGTTCACATCTTGTTTCGGTCATAAAGATGGAGATGAAGGCGTGATCTTGGGGGAGGGAAGTAAAAAATGTTAAGAAATCACTGTGTGATGAAAAATAATAGTGTATAGTTGAAGACCGGGTTATCTCTAGGATAAATCTCTGTTTTGTCCTTGTTTAGAATATATGAAGCCATTTATTTTATAGTCTTGTAGTGAACATACCGATTTCTCGTAAGTTATGCAAGTTATGAAGAGATAGAGAAGTGATGATCGTGGAGATTGTAGTGGAGTCATGTCTGCTAAGCCAGGTTGAATGTATGACCACTATTCCCTCATCCTCTCAAGTGCTCCTAACCGTCCCACTACTTATTACCTTATCGTTGTGGATGTGTTTCCAAATCGCACTTTGCCGTAGACCGCCAGATCAATACCCCAGTGGGAGTCCCTCCATGTGACATATTTGATGTCTCGTAGAAAATAGTGAAGTCATGGACTACTACTATTTTGTTTAATTTAAGTTAATAACCTGCTAAATTAGTGAGGCAAGACACTCAGTTCACCAAGTGGTTAAGTAGACTGATCATTGTCAAAACTAGTGAGTAAGTTTAGTAGTTGAGCGTAAGAAACACTTGTGAATAACACAAATTTAGAAATATCCAGAGTCAAAACTTGTAAAAAGTTCTCAGGGACAGGACACAAAGTAATCATCGCGTCCTCGAGGAGATGGCATCAAGCTAGGATGCGTCCTCGATAACAAGCTCATTTTGGCACTAGCCAACCATAGAGAAGAAGGACCCTGGATTAAAGTCCCATTGCCACGAGAATGGTTGCACCAGCCTTGTGTTGGCGCCATGAAGGACATGACGCTAGCACTAGGCCAACGCCGCAAGCTTGAGGTGCCTCCTCGAGGATCGGATATTGAGCCAGGATGAGTCCTCGAGGTTTGGTTACAAAGTTAGGATGCTCACTCGAGGACTAGACATAGAGCCAGAACGCGTCCTTGAGGATCTGTTATGGAATTAGGTCACTTCCTTGAGGTTCGGTCATTGAACTAGAATACGTCCTCAAAGATTAGGGGATCAATCTAGGATGCATCCTCCAGGATCGAGCATTATCTAGTCACACGATATGACCTAATTGGATGTTTTCTTATTCAAGAAATTCAGATGTGGGAGTTATGCGACTTGAGACTAGTTCGATATGGCATAAATACATGTATATATTTAGAGAGGCTACGAGATCAATGCAGAACACCTGTAGCTATCTGTAGAAACTGTATTATTAATTCTCTTGCGGAATATATGTAGAAGTACAAAATTCCTATTTTGATAGAACGTCAGAAATATGTGCAGATATTTCTATGTTTCTGCTATCGGGCAAAGGGAATTGTATGATTCTATCCCTTGTCAAAAATCCACCATCAGTGTTAAGTCCCCTGCTTAGTGAGGAACATTAATTTTTTCGAAGTAAACACTAAATGGTGACAATATATATAGTTCATAAATTTAAGAATAGAAAAGAGCATGCTTAGCTTATGTCTTTCAACACTATGATAGTGATAGACATATTTTTGTGTCTGTTTTGTCTCAATTCTTTATATTGATAGTGATCGATTGTGTACTAATTGTGTTGTTTTAAGTGTTTGTAGGTACTTTTGGGAAATAAATATTTTTGGAAAAATTAGCTCGAAAAAGTGTTAAAGGCACCCAAAATTGATAAAGACACCCAAATTGATAAAGCCATCCAGGCAGTTGGCTAAGGGGAATCTTCTTCTCAACTTCAAATTGGAAAATGCTGAGAAGATTATCTTCTCAGCTGCGTGAGTCAAAGACAGGATTTGTAGATTATTTTGGATTCTATCTCGAGAGTTAAGACAAGGAGTATATTCGTACCATATTTTTAAGATTTGCACACGATTTGAAATCCTCAAATAGGAAAGAAAAAATTACTTTCACGGTATTTTTCTCCCTGTTTTTGGATAATACGAATATATTATGAGATTTGGTTTGGGTTCTATCTCTATCTTTTAGAATATTGTTCGAATAAACAAGGGAGCAGTAGAATTGAGAAAGAAAAAGAATCAAAAAAATATTGTCGAGTTTTTTTTTTCATTTAAAAGAGAATCTATTGTGATTGAAAGAGAAAATATTCAAGGGATTTGGAGCTGCTGGGTTGCTAATATAAATAGGGAGTCAAAACAAGAAGGGGAGGAGGGGGGGGGGCGGCGCCCCGAAGGGCAGAGGCCAGAAGCACTAGAAAAATAATCCAGAAAAATCTTCTTTGTTGCTACTGAAGAACACGAAGAACAAAGGCTACATCAACGGTTTCTTCAACCTCTTATACAAGGTTTCTTCAACTGTTTGCAACGTGAATAGTAGTGACATCCTTGGATAACATTATTTTATTCAGACGACCCACAATTGTTCTGGCTATTGCTATATGATTTTACGAGGTGACTAATTCTTTCTTAGTCTGGATGAAGACTTTAAACTTAGCACTTCTTGGGAGGTAACCCATGCTCATGTGACACGGTAATATCTTTCCTTAACTCCTTTCCTTCGATTGGTAACAATTTTTCCTTGTTCATGATTTTAATCATTCATCTTTAGAACATTGAGGACAATGTTAGATTTAAGTTTGGGGGTAAGGGAGAAACTTTTTAGTGCAACAATAAAAATCCAAAATTTAGAAACTTGTGAACAATTCAGGATGACACTAACCATTCTAGGTAGATGGAAACTTAGCTCTTTTTCTATAGAAATTGGTGTGCCCATCTAAATAGTATATTCATAAAAGGATGCCTAGCTCAGGTGTTAGAAATAACATGATAGTTGACACCATATCTCGGAGTTTATCTCAACCATATCACCTTCTATTTTTATTTTTACAATTTTTGTGTTTCTCTAAGTGATTTGGTGGGGCACCAGTATCGAATAGTTATCACCGCCTGGATGTAGTAGAGTGTTTGAGATCAAGCCCCATTATTGTATTATCTAGATTATTATTTAAAAATAAAAATAATAAAAAAATAAACGAGTATTGACACTTTGATAGTAATATGTGTGTTCTTCCTGTCTCCGTCACCTAAGCAAGCGTGGAACACAGGATCCATGAGAACTATCATGTAAGATGCTGATAAGAAGCATGCGCTTGGGTTCAATTTGCTCCAATCATGTTGTCAGTATATTTAATAATATAAAGATAATTGTTTTATTTTCAATAAATCGATCACTGGGACCCTTGTATATACTAGCTGAGTCGATATTAGTATAAGGAGTAAGACCAGTGGGAGCGTATCTCAATCCATTAGGATTCATCCTGGCACTGACCTTCAGACAGATATGGGAAACACCGTTCACCTTAGTCAACATGCGCAAACTTCATCATCTCCATATCTATATTCTAAATCTTTTCTTGTGATTGAACTTTGATAGATTCTGAATATCGTGGTTGAACGACTACCTAAGTAGAGCTTTGTTTTCTTATATATGAATTTTAGTATGCTGAGTGCAAACTCGTGTACAACAATTGGACTCATATATGGTAATGATTCCCATAGCCGAAGAATTTAGTATGCCAACTAAATAGCTTGTTTAGTGTCTACCCTCAATCATTCACAAGTAGCTAGAGTTTGGAGTAAAGGTTTTGTAGGTACACCTCTTGTAAACACCCACGAGACTAAAACTCGTCCGATAGGGACACCTATGGGTTTAAAGGCTTGTTGCACACGCTAACTGCAATCGCGATGCATGCGAATCTGAGTTAGGATTTTTATTTTCTAGATTAGATTTGCTCGAGGACTAGCAAATAATAAGTTTGAGGGTATTTGATTGACACATTTTGTGTCTGTTTTGTCTCAATTCTTTATATTGATAGTGTTCGATTGTGTACTAATTGTGTTGTTTTAAGTATTTGCAGGTATTTTTTGGAAATAAATATTTTTGGAAAAATTAGCTCGAAAAAATGTTAAAGACACCCAAAATTGATAAATACACCCAAATTGATAAAGACATCCAGGCAGTTGGCTAAGGGGCACCTTCTTCTCAACTTCAAATTGGAAAATGGCGGGAAGATTATCTTCTCAGCTGCGTGAATCAAAGACAAGATTTGGAGATTATTTTGGATTGTATCTCGAGAGTTAAGACAAGGAGTATATTTGTACCATATTCTTAAGATTTGCACACGATTTGAAATCCTCAAATAGGAAAGAAAAAATTACTTTCACCGGAAATATTTTTCTCCCTGTTTTAGGATAATAGGAATATATTATGAGATTTGGTTTGCAAGATTGTTTGGATAAACAAGGGAGCAGTAGAATTGAGAAAGAAACATAATCAGAAAAAAAAAATTACCGATTTTTTTTTCATTTAAAAGGGAATTTGTTATGCTTGAAAGAGAAGATAATCAAGGGATTTGGAGTTGCTGGGTTGATAATATAAATAGGGAGTCAAAACAAGAAAGGGGGGGGGGGAGAAAAATATTCTCTGCTGCTACTGAAGAACACGAAGAACAGAGGCTACGACAACGGTTTCTTCAACCTCTCAGCCACGGTTTCTTCAACTGTTTGCAACGTGTATCTTCAGTTCGCAACATTTATCTTCAAGCTTTATTGCAACAGTTAATCTGTAACGTCCATAAAACGTTGCAGATTTCATGTTACATTACTTTTAGCTTCTTTTCATCTTTCAAACACCTTTTGAGCTATGTACCAATCTTTGGAGGATGTTTTGAGCAAGATGAACTAAACCCCATCACTGAGACAAGGAGGAAGTCATTTTTCCATGATTAATTGGTAACTTTTATAATTCTTTTATGACTTTTGCATTTATTTTTAATTGAAATTATGATTTTTCTTAATTGATTGGGATTTTATTTGATGGTTTATGCTGGGGCCTAGATCTTTTGATGAACCATGGTTGTGATTTACAATTGATATTTTCAAAATCTACCTTTGAAAAAAATTAGAGTCACTTATTTGAGCTAGAATTGTTTATAATTTTTTTTTTGGAACCAATTAAAAATGGAATTAAAAATGGTTAATGGTGAAATCCATAACCTCAGTATTTGTGAATATTACTTTCATCTTTTGTGTATATTTTCTAGTTTAAAATTAATTTTTAAATATAAAATCAATCTTCACAAGTTCGAGAGTTTGAAAACCCATTCTTACCACATCTACAATCCACATCAGATAGATACCCCTTAGCATTAACCCTAGCAAAGATTAGTGGATGACCATATTGTCATCATGAGGATTTGCCGTGAGTAGCAAAGAAACGTTGAGCAGAATTCTATAGGTCGTCTGCGGTAATATCCTCCATGGATTTTCCATCCTTGTTTCTGCCACTGGTACCTTCTTTGTCGACATTAAGGATAAAATTCTCTTACCTATAAGTGGTTGAGTGTTGTATCGTTTATTGTCCAGAGCTCTGGTCCCACGGGTATCTCTACGACTTTATTTTTCATAACAAGTCTTTTTCTACCTAGTGAAGCAGGATCAGGTGTCGCCAATTGCTAAGCGACCTCTTGTAATTCAGATAAAGTTTGGAAGCGTAGTTTTCTTTAAAGAACACGATGGACATGAATCATACCATCGCTGCAAATCCCCCCATCAATTGTAATTCATGAATTATGGCAGTCGAGAATCTGGATATTGAATCAGTATATGTAGTCATCAGGATATTCATCGTCTCTCTGGAACAATCTTCTCAGATCTGAGCATTTGTAGCCCCATCATAGAGTGAGATTGGGGAAAGATATATCCCCCAGGAGAATCGATATTTTGGATGGCGAGAGGAAATGAAGGTTGGTGCTATTGAAGAGAGACTGAACATTTCTTTCCTAGAAATTGTAAAAATCTCTCCAGCTCTTCGTGAGTCATGAAGTTGGATTGCTGGCTCCTTCGTTGCTCTGTTTAAGCCAGCGCCACAAGAATAGTAACGACAACACTTGCTGTCTCCTTGGTTGCTTTGTTTAAGTCAGCACCACAAGAATAATAGTGCTAGTCTTGTGCTGGTGCAACGAAGGACATGTGCCAGCGCCGTAAGCTTGAGGGCGCCTCCTCGAGGACCGGATATTAAGCTAAGATGCATCCTCGAGGCTTGGTTACAAAGTTAGGATGCTCCCTCGAGGATCAGTTATGGAATTAGGTCACTTCCTTGAAGACCGACCATTGAACTAAAATGCGTCTTCAAGGATTAGGACATCAAGCAAGGATGCGTCCTCGAGGATTGAGCATTAGCTCATCTCAGGATATGACCTATTTTTGTTGTTATCTCTTATTGCGTATAGCATTAAATTGATGGTGTTTGAATATTGATGCACATTCGAAACAAGTTCAAGGAATTCAAGCGTGGAAGTTATGCGACTTGAGACTAGTTCAATATGAAACAAATATATGTACATATTTAGAGAGGCTACGATATCAATACAGTACGCTTGTAGCTATCTGTAGATATTGTATTCTTAATTCTCTTGCGAAATATATGTAGAAGTACAATATTCATATTTTGATATAAAGTAAAAAATATACACCGGTATTTTTATGTTTCTGCTACCGTGCAAAGGACAATATTACGATTCTAGTCCTTGTCAAAAATCCACAGTCAACAATACCGAACCGAGCCGAACCAAAAATTTAATAGTAATTAACAGTTCACATTATTGAAAAACCGGTTTATCTCGGTTCTGTTTTGGTTGATTTCTATAACCGAACCGAATAAGTTTACATCGAATTTATTTGTCATTGGATCTTAGGAATTTATATCCTTTGATCATAACCCTAAGTCTAAATTATTGTTTTCCTTATATTAATTATCTACCTCAGTAGAGAGAGTAAAAGGGGCGTAGGTGCCACGTTTTGTTAACCTTTACTTTATTTATCTAATTATTTTCTTTTTTGATTTGTTATTCAAAGAGAAAGAAATATTTTATCTTCTTCTATAATAAAATTAATAGAACAACATAAGAAGAGCTATGAATAGATTTTAAAAGTTAGGGTAGGAGAAAGAAGAACAAGCGGCTACAAACCAAAACATAACAAGTCCTCTTTGAATCAAATAAACTCCAAATCATGTTTCAATCTTGACTAGTTATATGCTTTTGATTTGAATTTTATGGTTGTTATTTATGTAAACGCTTAAGCAAAGGGATGGTTGTAATACCCCTTATCCTGGGATTAGATAGTCTTAAGCTTTAAACC
>JAJJMC010014687.1:15298915-15468621 GCA_023531435.1 Papaver californicum | reverse complement strand
TTTTTTTTTTGTGCTTTGGCTCCCTCCCGATTGCTCTCATAACCCCTTCTATTTATACTACACCATCATCACACCCTAATAACTCCCAAATCTCGGCAATAACTTCTCCAAAATTTTCACATATCGCAAAATACATATTATTGAGATTTTTTTCTTCCTCAGTCTTTAATTCTCTATGATTTTTCTTCCATTCGGTCTTTGAAACTCAATAAAACTTGTTGTGTTGTTTCCTTATTCACAAATATTGTTTCCTTGAGATAAAAATCACACGTGATATCAAAACGAGTAAAAATATCTTTCCCGATTTAATCTTCTTCACGAGATTTTCTTGGTTAATTTTGATGAGTTTAAGTTGTATACAACTTCTCTACTTTACGCAAGAGTATATCTTGTAATAACTCCCTTGAAAATCTATCCAAAACCTCGATCAAAATCTTCTCTGCTTCATGCAAAAGAGAGTGAAAATTGTCCCTTCTAAATTAAATTCAAAAGATTGGGTGCCTTTATAACTTTGTATGGGTGCCTTTATCATTTTGTGGGTGCCTTTATAACTTTAGCCAACTTTTTCCACACTTATTAGTTCTCCAAAATTACATACAATTACATAAAATAACACAATTAGTACACAATCAAGCTTAACAATATACAAATTGAGAACAAATTAGACACATAAATGTGTCTATCAATTTCCGTCGATCTTCTGATAACTTGAATCTTGACTCCTTCATCTTGATCTTAACCACCTCCATATTCATCTTGGTTTATATATTTAAACATCCCCTACAAGTTGAATACGAAGAGAATCAAAGTGTTCAACATGAACATTTACTTAACGACCACAACTCAACCACCGAACCATTAACAAGTTGAGATGTCGAAAAATTCTTTAAGATTTATATGGTGCAATAAATATTCATCCAAGCAACACTCCAATGTAAGAAAAAACATTGTGGATAGATACGTTGTTGATTAAGTTTCTCTAATCTACTCAGTGATCTAGTAGAGAACAAACTATCACACTTAGTTATACACATGCTTCTAGATTATTCTTGCAAAGGTACTAGGATTTCTTGGAAATACCATATTCCATATGTATTCCTAATAGGTTTCAACGCCAATTCCAAGTCCAGGAATTCTATAAAACATATATAACTTACTTAACAATTGTGCTCCCTTGAGGAGCATCAGATCATCAAGGAGGTGCTCTCTCAAGCATATAAATATGTAATTGTAGTCTTAAAGCTAGGGACCCCAACTTGAAGATTATATCAATGAAGTGCAAGTTTCCTCTCTTATATCTCTTTACTTATGTTTTAGCTTAGTAGTGAGTTTATCTCTACTTGGATATTGTTGTTAGCTTTTTAGCAACTACATTTTGGCGCCGGCTAAGGGGAAATTTTGACTCAACCTTACGCAACCAAGATTTTTTTTTGTTAGTCATGTTTTAGCTTGATTGCCTTCAAAGTTATTTAGGTTTTTATGTTTCGTTCATTATTTTCCAGCACTTAATTTCATTTCAACAGTTATTTTATATAGCATAACTCTTTTACAGTCGTTTTTACTATTGGTAGTTTACTTACATAAGAGCACGACAAGAGAAGTTGTCTTGTAAGTTATCTGTTTAAGCAACACATGCATGAAAACTCACCCAAAAATCACAGTCAAAGCCCTCGCAGATAAGCTAGTTAAAATTTCAAACAAAATACTACCAATTGTTTTGTTATTGGTCAGTTTTATGGAAAAAAAAACACGTTTTTCTAAAGTGTCTAAATCTTATATCAGAAAATAGAAGGTTGATAAGTGCATATTTTCTCTATATTGATCGTAATTTCATGTACTTATTTGCTATATTTCTAGTGAATTATTGTACACTATGTTTGTTTTTGTTTATTTATCTTTATTAGGTGGAATCATTCAAGAAGAGTGAGTGAATTGACACTTAATTGTGCAAGAAACGAAGTGCTACAAGGAAAGAAGAGAGCCAAAGACCAAGTGGAACGCGTCCATATCCAGGATTTCTTATTATCATCATGTAGAGAACGACGAAATGAAGCCAACGACGAAAGAACGGAGTCATTTCGAATCCGTATGAGAAAGTTACGGGATTTTGAAGCAAGTCAAAGTTACGAAAGGTGTCGACGCACAGAATTACTAAAGGCACCATCGAGCGTTACTAAGGGGCTACCCTTATAATGACACCGGACAACTAGATAAGGGCAGCCACCATCTTCTCCCAAATTCCAGACCGAGTAAGTTAGGGTTCTTCCTGCAATATTTTTGTGTTGATGATCATTGATTATCGGAGATAAAGTTTGAGCCGTTGATGGCAGTGAGGAGAACGGTGATTGATAGCGCGACTGTTGACTGTGATGGCCATTGATGGATCTGTGATGATCATGGAAGAGATAAAGATAAACACAGGGTGATTGATAGTTGAGATAATGGCAGAGCTCGAGTATTTGAGTATTGGGTTTTTTGTCAATTGATGCTATGATGATTCAGTAATGATGGTCGATGGCAGAGAAGGAGTATACGGAAGTTTGATCGGTAATGATAAACTATTGCCTGAGTTTGGAGAAGGACTTGATGTGTTGCTGTCGATGATGGGTAATTGTAGTGAGTGATAGTTGTTGGCAGTTAATGATCGATGATGATGTTTGCAAGAAGTGTTGGCAGTGTTCGAGTGACAAGGTGGATGTTAGCTGTTGACGGCGGTGAGAAGAAGAGGTCAATGAACTGGTGGTTTTGTGAATGGAAATTTCTTGGTGTCGCTGGTGAGATCAGTTGAGATAAAAAACATAAAGAATGGGACTCGAGAGATTAACAGTGGCAGTTGGATAGAGATCGAGAATAATGGAGATGGAATGAAGCCTGTGATGTTTAGGTTTGGGTTTATGATGAGTCTGGATCGAGGAGGGTGCTGGTAGTGGATGGAAATAAGACCATGGCAGTGAGACGAGATGTTGGCGGAGAAGTTGAGCCGAGAGAACATTGGGTTGAGTTAGTTTGTGTGTTTTGCTGGCAGAGGAAATATATGAAGTTCGTTCGAGTAAATAAAAACTCATAAAAAATAAACTTTCCCGATGGGTCAGAGCCATCGAGGAAGTGACCGGCAAAGGTGAAAATCTTAATAGAAAAAATAATTCTTGATGGGTCACGCTGAAAGTATTAAAATGAAAGAAAAAAAAAAGTCTGAACAACTGATGGTTATTTTGCCCGATTAATTTTCCAATATGCTAGTTTCAACGATTTTCGTTCTTTACATTTTTTCATGGCTGCTTGGCCAGTAGTAGGTATTTGGTTTACTGTTTTAGGTACAGTTCCGTGAGTAAATGGGCTGGATTTGTCAGGCCCGTTAGTATTTTTAAACGTGGCCTAGGTTATTTTATACGTGCTAAGCTTAGTTTTGTCCTATTTTTGTCCTATTTTTGTATTTTGGAAACCTATTTCGACCGGAATTCGAGCACGGGCACTTCTACAACTTGGGACATCTATTTAAGAGACTATTGTAATTATTTTAGAGGAATCAATTTTCTTATCAAGCTTTTGGAAAGAAGAACACAAGAGGAAAAAGCTAGGGTTTTGGAGCGTTTTCATCACCCTAACTATTTCTTTTCAACTTTATCATATGTATATCATGGATGCTTCTACATCCACGAGTAGTTAAAAACCTAATTGATTGAGGATGAATTCTAAGTTCTAGACATGATTTAAGTTATTATATAAATCTATTTTGAGTTCTTCACATGATTATCGTTTGTTTATACTATAAAGAATGTTTATGATTGATTGATATATTGTTTAATTGACCAACTGAATTGATTTGTTTATTTAATCTATTTCTAGTATTGAGTCGTGAGATAAGTAATAGTCCATTGACTCGTACACATGTAGAGAACACGAGACCTTGCAGGGATTCTGTAGAGCAATTGTGTATATGAACAACACTAGTAAGTGAACCTTGATCTAAGAGTCTAACTTCTAGGATTAACCTATAAATTCACAAAATATAAAACATTCGACCAAATTACACCATGAGTGATCTACTACTAGGTGGTTAGGACGAATAGAATCTGGTAGGCGAGAACTTCTGTATCCAGTGATATGAGGAATTTTGGGGATAACACTAATCTAGTTGTTATTCTACGGTTGGTGATAATCTGTGATTAAAAATGAGTAAATTAACATATTAACTTGATGATTGTTTAGTAACAAATAAGGATTCCTCGATCATATTTATCTACATTGCTTACAACCTAATCTTTTAATTGTTTTCTTATTTACTTTGCTTAAAACCTAAAACAAAACCTCCCCTTTGTGTCGTTTGAACAACTAAAACACCTTATTCTTCATGGGAACAAATCTTATTTACCACTAAATTATTTATTAGTGAAGTAGAAGATAAGTAAAATAATTTATGCACATATGACATGCATCAAAGGTAACACTCCGGAAACGCACAGGTACGTCCATATAGCGTATCCGGTCCGGATATTAGCTTGGAGTAACCTTGAAAAGGTCAGATCAACATGTACAGTCTGTATACCGGAGGTAATCAATATTTGTTTTTACAATTCGGGTAAAATTTTCTTTAGCAACATCGTGTAGACCGGCTAAGCAATAATAACATCAGCACCTGGAAAAGCTGTATGTCACTTGAAAAGAATAACTGTAGTGTGCGGACTGCTAAGAAATAGTTGCGACCGATACTTAGAAATCTATGACAGAGTTATCACGATCCTCATGGCAAAGCACTTCAAAATTTCCGATGTATTGCTCCAACAGCCATGGAGCCAGAGTTGTACCACCAAACATAACAAAATCTAGAGCATACCAGCAAGGGAAAAATAGAATAAGAGCTCAAAGACGCATTCAACGAAGATAACGAAATGGTGCATATTAAAACATGATCTAACAGAGCGAGATGATGGAATGGAAAAAATAAACAAATATGGGTACTATTAATTAGATGTCATAATCGACCAACATCGGTACAACTTGGTTGCTGAACGGTTATCCGAGATCAAAATCGACGCCAAATTAAACAGACTTATAGAATTAAAAAAATTTGTTGCAGAACAGGCCACACCCATACGACCTTGATCGAAACAATAGAGGTGGAAACAACATATCGAAAAAAATGAACGGGAAAGCAAAACCCTTCAAAAGACGGAAAAACAGCAGCTACACGATGACGCAATTGCAGCGAAAAACAAAAAAGATAGCTAACTACGATACCCAGAAACTTGTTTTTCTAAGATTATTTTCTTCATCATGCTTCCTCCGTGACGAAGTGCCGCGTCTAGAGATGATTTATTTTCTTTATCATGCTTCCTCTACGACGAAGTGCCGTATATGGTGAAGATTTTTTTTTTATCATGTTTCCTCCGCTACAAAGTGCCGCGTCTAGAGATGGTTTATTTACTTTATCATGCTTCGTTTGCACAAAGCCCCGCATTTGGAGGTGACTTAGATTTATCTTGTAAGGTAGAATATGGAGCAACAAAAGGAATCAAGGTATGCAACAGTGATAATAGTAAATCTTAACAGAATAACCTAATTTGTGAGTTATGATTGCAAACATTTTAGGTACACAAACAAGCGAGTAAGTTGAGTCAAGTTAAACAGTGTGATTCAATAATAAAATAAAATTGGGTATAAACGCCCATTTAACTGTTACGAATTCCCTTTATTCCGAAAATATGGGGACATAACATGAAGTCCACATCCTTGAAAAATGGATTTTCCTTAAATATCGTCATGAGAAAGTGATGGAATACCCCTATCGCACGAACGAGGGCATGATAAATAAAACCACTATGTGAGAAACAAAATATAAGCCTTATTTTCGACTGGTACAAATATCGTGTGAGAACTTTTGTCGATATATATCTGAACGTAGTAGGATAAACACTGAGTCAGGATATTAAATGATGTTTAGTGAAAATACGAGCGTATCTAGTTGTAGATGGTGGGTTTTTGACAAATTTAAAATAGTAAATTATCTCTCAAGACTCGAGTCTGAGAAATACTAAACTTTAAAATTCTGCAAAAAGAATTCTTAAGTAGGTGCTCATCCCTACCCTCTCTCAGGTGCTTATCCATGTCTTCTCTAACAACTCATAGCTTCTACTAGATAAAAATCCCACCTCATTCGCATTCATCCCTTGCTTAAAGAGAGAACTAATGCGAATGAGTGAAAAGAATTCAATTTAGGGTTTTGAAACACTTCACAACACTTATAATGGTGTCAAAAGTATTTTCAAACCTTAATTAGGGTTTGAAAATAGATTTGCAACACTTGCAAGCATATCAAAAGCGTGTCAAAAGATATTTTCAAACCCTAATTAGGGTTTGAAAATAAATTCGGAACACTTATAAACGTTTCAAAAGTGTGTCAAAAAAATATTTCAAACCCTAATTTTTCAAACACACCTTACCTTTGCTTGTGCGTCTTGCTTCTCAGGCCAGGGTTGCACGCCTACTCAGAAGCCAAGTGTGGACATCATGTTTCTCTCTAAAATTTGGTATTTTACTATTTTTCCCTCAACACGTGAGGCTGAGCACAAGATTAAAATGTGAGCTTCTTGCCTTATGGCCAAACAACTTTCAAACCCTACTTTTTGAAGAGGGGGACGTCTCCACCTCTCTTGTTTCCAACGTGTGTGCCTTAGCCAACAACTAAGCTTACGTGACTATTCTCAAGGCAAGACTTGCATGCCTTCAAAAAATAAAGCCAAGTTCACACGACCTGCTTTTTGTCAAAATTGATAATTTTACTCTTTTACCCTCAACATGTGAGGCTGAGTACAAAGAGTAAAATATGAGCGTCTTGCCTTGAAAATTTTGACGTCTTGCTTCTTACTAAAATTTAGCGTTTTACTCTTTTACCCTCAACGTGTGAGGCCGAGTGCAAAGAGCGAAACGTGAGACTCTTGCTTCAAGACAAAAGTTGGGCGCACTTCCCTCTTCATTCACGTGAATATCTCAATATGGGACTCTTCCCTCTACTTTTCACGTGAACTTTCTTGACTTGGCAAATTAGGGTTTTGAAAAGCTTCAAAACCCTAAGCTATGATAGGCCTCTCTCACATATATTTTCGTATGAGGCCTCACATACAATTTTTTATGCTCAGCAACATATACTTGTTTTTACAAAATAAACATGTCAATACAAAATTGACTAAGATGGACACACTTCTCCTCACACACAAATAAATAAATAAATATTTATTTAATTCTAGTCTGCTAGACTTATCAGCTAGTCAAGCAAGATATATTTTATTTTATTCTAGTTTGCTAGACTCATCAAATATTCAAGCAAGACATATTTACCTTATTTTAGTATGCTAGACTCATCAGTCTAGTCGAGCGACACAGACTCATCAGCTAGTCAAGCAAGACAAGTCCTTAGTCAAGAGACCCATTGAGCAGGTCTCAATTGATTTAACATCAGTAGTGCTTAATACTACAATATTACATGACACATCAAATGTCACAAATGGGGGGATATTCATTAGGGTTTTGGTATGGCGTTCTACGACATGTGGTGCAGCAATGCACCCATTAAAGAGAAATTCTTGAAAGATCGAGCAGCAGTTGAGTAGAGGAGTTGGTAAGTTGAACAACTAACTATTCAGCCTTAATTGAAATGGAGAGCAGTTGTCAACACCTTCTCCACTTCACCACTACTCAACCATCGACAGTTTCTTCCAAAAAAAAGGTCGGGTGGTTACAATAGCTATGTTATAAATAGATGCTCAATCTATTGAACAAAAAAAAAGTTTTTACACGACAACAAGTTTACAATAATTGAACAAGTCCAAAAATAGAATAATTCAAGTTGATCAACTTTGATCAATCAATCTTCTCACACAGAAGAATTTGTTCATAGCTATTCACACCAACTACATCCAACAGAGTCTGATACTCTGACCTCAACCCTCTCTTGCTTCTCTCCCTAAGACCAACCCTTCTTCTTCTCATGTTGTGACTGAAGCAAAAATGTAACGGACATTGCTTGGTTTAGGACAGGATTATACAGATTAATTTCTCGAATATAAATAAAGTACTTTAACAGTACAAATGTTTAATGATTAACGAATTATTACCCGCTCACGCCACTTTTTCCTAAATTAGCCTTCAATTTGTTTTTCCCCACAAACACTAGTACACCGCCAATTTTTTTTCTTCTGAACCTGTATGGAAAAACCTTGTACAATCAATACTTTTAGATCTTAATGCCACACGATCTAGTCTTGACAAGATTTTTATTCCTAATTTTAAATACAAGGATATTTTCGGATGATCTAATCAAGATACAAATCCACAAGGTTAACCTAGTATGATGTCATCTAATTTCAAGATCCGAATCCAGCAAAAAAAAAGTATTGCATGACCTATATATATTTTAATATCTGAATTCAACAAAAATAAGTTTTGTAAAATCTGTATTGTGAAGGAAACCCTCTAGGTTTATTAACGTAATATTTATGATATTTAAATTATACGATAAATAATATAATGCATAAAGGAAATAATACAAGACATCAGAAATTTTGTTAACGAGGAAAAATGCAATGTAGCAGAAAACCCCCTGGACCTGGTCCATTTTTAACACACATTGCATTAAGATGCTACAGACACTAGCCTACTGTCATACTTCGGACTGGAACATAGTTGAGACCAAATATACCCTCCAAGTTATCCAGATGCAGTTGTCCCCCTATGTCTCTTGGATCTCGCAAGACCCTATGCAGTTGATTTCCTAGTTGACGTCCCTTACAAGCCTAAAAGTTGTTCCACAGTCCTTTGTAATGACTAGTTCTTCTATTCCTCCAACATGATACCTACTTCGAGGGAACTCCAAGGAAATATAGTTATCAAAGCAATCCTCAACAATTAGGGTTTACAAATTACGAAATTTATTCTACCTCACAAGATCTTTCTAAGTATAATCTTAGATCGTAATCTTGTGGAACTAACAAGGTCGAAGACTAAAAACTCCTTGTAGTTTCTTTAAATTTTATTCCTCAATATATAGTTCTTAAACGACCTTATATCAGAAGAGAATGACCTTATAATAGACAAGAACAATGATGATCAAGATAAGATACCGGATAACAAAACTCTATCAAGTAAAAGATAGTCTTGCTGGTGGTTCACGAATCCCAAGTGAAAACTTAAAGTCGTAACCTAATTATCTTTCTCAAAGAACCCTAGGTTTATAAAGGACGACTCTCTACAGAAGTAAAGATGCACATCGTACAGGGATTGAGAATCCTTGTTGGAGAGTCCTATTTATAATAATGATTAAGGCTATACTGCTTAAAGTTCAAGCAACTACTACTTGTATTCCTAAGTAAATTTGTGAACTTGTTTCCATGTCAAAATATGATACTTCTAAAATTAGCTTCTACTGTATTAGAAAAAGAATTTACAGAATTGATACTCCCGGCCCTACGAATGTCAGATGCAAAGCCTCGCACCTCATTAAGATCATATTGGCATACTCTCCCAAAAAAGAAAGAGCAGACCCCATTGAAGACGGGAGTGAGGTACAACAAGGCCATTTCTGTCCACCGCCCTTCTCACAGAGCCGTACTTGGACGTTACCGCTCATACAGCTCCCAGTCGGCAAGCTAAAGCGACCTCTGCAAAGAATGGAAGTCTGGGTGAATCGACATTAAATACAGTAAATTTGAAGTAATGGAAGTCTGGATAAATCGACATCAAATAGAGGCAATTTCTATTTTTCTTCAAATTTGTTTGATAGTGAAAACTCAATCAAACTTTTACACTTCACCTTTACTTTATTATCTAATTAGTATTTCATGTCATCCATTTTTCCAACAAATATTCAAAGTTATGACATAATTTATATCAAAAATCAAAATACCACTACTTAATTTTATAAATCATTAATATACATTATTTAGATTACTTGGATAAGAAAAAGTTATTAATTTTTTTTGAAGATACATATAAAAATCACCATAATATGAAAAAACTTTACATCACAATATTCAAGAAAATCAATCCCTGTAATAGAGATAGGGATGGAGAAACTACTACTAGTGATCTTAACACTTAGTATTTGGTATCTAGAGTAATGGTTTTCCCTTAGTAAAAATCTTTGAAAGCTCCAACTCGAAAAATGCAGTCATTGTTCAATAGCCCAAGATGGTCAATGAAGGCCAACTTATGTCTTAAAAGGTTAAGGCAGTTGATAAGTGCATAATATACATGTTTTGAGTATAATTTCTACATTTTTTTTAGTTGTATCCATTGCATTCTACCTTGTACTACTCTTGTTTTCTACCTTGTTTTTCATGTTAGGAAGAATCAACCAAAAGTAGTGAAAACAACTATAAAATTGTTAAGGAAGTGAAGTTTACTAATGGAGAAGGACCAAAAACCAAATTTCTCATTCAAATCCATGAGTTCTTATTATCCTCTTGTAGATATATATGAAACCAATGCAAAAAGAATGAGGTCATCCCGAAGCCGGACGAAGAAGTTGTGAGCAAAACAGTAAAACCAATTTAAATTTGGTTTCAGTTGGGCTTGGTTTGGGCCTGCACGGAAAGGGAAATAAGATATGTGTTTTGGGATAGGGTACATTAATTAAATACCCTTAGATTTGGGAACCTTCACAAATACCCCTATCACCAACAATTAAACCCTCTACCTTCTAGAAGCCAGGAATCCCGAAGTGTTAGATTATAGATTTACCCTTGTATAAATATAACATTATAACCGCTATAGGATCATAAATCCATTAGCCGTTTTATTCTCTCCTCACTCTCTTTGTTTCTTCTCTTTCTCACCTGAACGAGATTTGAAAAACTAAAAAAGAAACCAATAAAAAAAACTGAAGAAAACCGATGAATCAAAGTTGAAAAGCATATCAAAATCATCAAAAACAAAAAAAACGAGATCATTTTAACTTTAAAGAAGATCAAAATCAAACAGAAATTAGGTTTTGTAAAAATTGATTTTTTCAAAAATTCGATTTACTGCGTTGTTGATGTAATTTGAATATTTAAAGCAAAATTAAAAAGGTAAAATACCATGTTTCTATTCATTGCACCAGGTGCTAAAACGTAAGTTTTTTCTACCCACTGAGCAAAGACGGTTGTAATTGAATAGCGGTATCTGAAAACATATCTTATGAACGAACCCGCATCTTTATCTTGGAAAGCTATGGGTTATAGTCGACGTCGATTCAACCTTTCTTTTTGACGTCTCTAATCCAAAACCCATTAACTATTGACTTGAATTCATGAAGAGTTCTTGGAACTCAAATTTGTTACCTTAACAACGGCATCAAAATGAAGTTGATACACAAATCAATAAAACCATCGAAAAAACTATAGATTTGATTGAGAATTGTCAGCATTTTTCCTCTAAAAGAACTAATGCAGACAATTACTTCAGGTACTAACAAAACCATGGAATGCAGGATCTTGGAATGATATGGTGATAAAAAAGTAACCAAACACAAATAATAACAAAAAAAGAGAAAGTAAATCAAACTCACAAGACACGCATGATTTATAGTGGTTCAACAATATATACAATGTGTATATATTGTTTAGTCCATTTTGAGCTGCACCAGCTCCAATCCACTATGAATGAATCAATTACAAACGTAGAACACCTTTGTGGAATCCTAGCAAAACCGTTGGTTACATCGTAGCAATTACCTGAGACGATCACCTTGTCTCTTGATCCTCACCAATTGCACTCACCACAAAACCCTAGCTTCTCTCTCCAAAGCTAACACAAGAAATTTCTCACCGATCTCTCTCACCGATCTCTTTTTACATTCATAATAATCTATACATGTCCTAGTACCTATTTATATAAGTCACAAACTTGGCCACCAAGAATCCCTAACTAATATTAGGAAACACCTTCCATATATTAGACAAGGAAATACCCTTTAGGTTTCCACCTAGGACTAGGAAACCCAAACCCATTTCTAAAATAAGTGTCAATACACAACAATCTCCCACTTTGGAAACTTATTGTATAATCTTCGATTCTCCCTTGCCTTAATATTCTTATCAACTTGGATTGTCAGTGCTAACCGTCTTCCCTAATGCGGATCCCCTCCCAGAACCTTACTCTGAGAGACCAACTAAAGTTTTGCAGAGCTTTAGCTTGTCTGATGTAACTCCCTTGGTGAACATATCAGTTAGATTCTTAGAACCAAGAATCTTCTCGAGTTTCAACTCTCATTCTTCTAAGAGATCTCGCATGAAATGGTATCGAATATATATATGCTTCGACCTAGCATGATAAGATGAGTTTTTGGTTAAATGTATAACACTTTGACTGTCGATATACAGAATACTATCCCGTTGTTCCCTACCTAACTCTACTAGTAAACCTTGTAACCATATCATTTCCTTGCTCGCTTCTGTCACCGCTACATACTCAGCTTCTGTAGTGGACAATGTCACCAACTTATGTAATCGTGAGTTCCAACTCACTGCAGATGACCTTATCGTATGAACATAACCTATCGTACTTCGCCTTTTGTCTAAATCACCTGTGAAGTATGCATCCACATAACCCCTCAAGATAGATCCACCTCTTTCATAACACAATGGTACGTTTGTGTTACCTCTCAAGTACCTGAGTATCCACTTTACTGCTTCCTAATGTTTCTTATTTGGGTTGCTTGCATATCTACTCACTACTCCCACTGCATATGCAATATCCGGTCTCGTGCATACCATAGTATACATTAAACCTCCAATAGATGATGAATATGGTACATTAGCCATGTATTCCTTTTCTTCATCTGCCTGTGCACACTGCAAACTTGAAAGAAAAATTTGACTTCCAAGTGGAGAACTGACTGGCTTAGCATTCTCCGTACTGAACCTCTTCAACACTCGTTCAATATATTCATCTTGACTAAGCATAACTGTTCCCTTAGCTCTGTCCCTTGTGATTCTCATACTAAGAGTCTGCCGTGCTTCACCAAGATCTTTCATAACAAACTCATTTGTTAATTGTTTCTTCAAGTTCTCAATAATCTGTTGAGATGTTCCAACTACTAACATATAATCTACATACAGTAATCGTATGATGTATTCAGAACCATAGTTCTTAAAGTAACATAAATGATCGGCATTACACCGTGAGTAACCACTCGTATGCATAAAGTTGTCAAACTTCTTGTATTATTGTCTTGGGGCCTATTTTAGCCATACAAACTCTTTTTTAGTTTGCACACTATCTCTTCCTTGGCTTTTACTATGAACCCTTCTGGATGCTTCATGTAAATTTCTTCATGTAGGTGACCATGAAGAAAAGTTGTCTTTACATCCAATGTTGAAGGTAAAGATCTTCAGAAGCCACTAGAATTAACATCACTCTGATAGTAGTCATCTTCACAACTGGAGAAAATATCTCATTGTAGTTGACACCTGGTTTCTGCTGAAAACCTTTTACAACCAACCTCGCCTTATAGAGAATCTCTCCATTTGCTTCAATCTTCTTTCGATAAACCTACTTGTTATGCAACGCCTTGTTACCTTTTGGTAATTTTCCTAACACCCATGTGTTTTTCTCCTCATGTGAGTTCATCTCATCACCCATAACAAATTGCCATTTTCTTGAGTCATCAACCTCCAGTGCCTCTTTGATATCTTCAGGTTCACCACCATCTGTAAATAATAGATGATTCAAAGCATACTTGGGGTTTGGCTTATGAGGTCTTGATAATCTTCTTACTTCATGTGGTAGTGCAGGAGTAACTCTCACTGCAGTAGAAGTCCATTCGTCTTGTACAAGGGGTTCTCCGGTGCCACCAGCAACACCATGTTCTTCCTGTACCACACTTCTTCCAGAAATATCATCCATGTTGATATACAAGTCATTATCAGTGCCTGAATCTATATCTTCAACCTGTGTTTTTGTTTTGTTATTGTATAACTCATTCTCATTGAAAGTAACATCCCTGCTTATGATAACTTTGTGACTATCATAGTCCCAAAATTATACCTAAAAGCATCACCTCCATAACCAATGAATACACACTTTTTTGCTTGAGCGCATATCTTAGACCTATCACCGGGACTAAGATGAACATAACCAATACAACCAAAAACTTTCAAATAAGAAAGATTTACCTTTTTGCCAGACCAAACCTCCTTAGGTATCTTCATATCTAATGGACTACTAGGTGTTTTGTTGATTAGATAAGCAACCACTTTTGTTGCATGTGCCCAGAAGGTCTCAAGCAAACCAGATTGCAACCTCATGCACCTAGCACTTGCATTTAACGTCCAATTCATACATTTCTGCTACTCCATTCTCCTGTGGTGTCCCTGGAAGCGTCCTCTCCAAACAAATTCCATTTGTAGCACAAAACTATAAGAATTCTTTCTTTTCATACTCACCACTGTTTTCTGACCTTAGACACTTCAACTTCAAACCAGTTTCTGTTTCAACCAAAGCTTTCCACTGTTGAGATACCTCTGGCACCTCGTACTTATTCTTCATGAAATAAATCCATAGCTTTCTTGAATAATCATCAATAAAGGTGATATAATAATGGAAACCACTGTGAGATGCAACACCTATTGGTCCCCATACATAAGTATGAACCAAATCAAGTTTTTTACTTCTTAAGATTATGCCAACTCTGTTGAAACTAAACCGTTTTTCCTTTCCCAGAACACAGTCTTCACAAAAAATCATATCAACAGACTTTACCTTCGGAAGGTACCCTCCCGAGCACAGAGTCTTCATGTTCTTCTTACTCATATGCCCCAGTCTTTTATGCCATAAATCAGTGTCTTCACCTCTACTAGCCACTGCTAAAGTAGATTCATTTGAAGTCTGGTATAGAGTTCCAACTCTAACTCCACGAGCTAACACCATAACCCATTTCTTCACTTTCCAGTTATGTTTTGTAAATATAACTTCACAGGCATCATCACAAACTTGGCCCACAAATACCAAGTTTTTCTTCATATTTAGAACGTGTTGGACATTCTTTAATTTCCATGTCGAAGCATTGGATTTCACAATCACATCATCCATCTCGATGATATCACATGCTACAACGTCACCTAAGAATACCTGGACATAGTATTCTTCCTTGTAAGAGATCATAATACTCTTATCAACTGTCGCATGGAAAGAAGCTCCTGAGTCTATAATCCAAGAATTCTCCTTCTTGTCCTCGGAGAGTAGTAGAAAACCTTATGTAATCATCTTGTTATCATCAACAAGGACCTTCACTAGCACCATTGTTTCCACCATTGTTAGCACCTTTCTTTTCCGGACAGTCACGTCTGAAATGTCCTTCTTACTTACACGCCCAACACTTCACATTTCATCTAGATCGGGATTGAGATCTCCCCTAGACTATCCTCTAGACTTTCCTGTAGACTTGTCAATGTTCCTTTTTGGATATTTTCCTCTGTCATCTTGTTGCATACATAAGGATGAATTTGAAGAAATAGAATTGTAACCCCATTCTACTTCTTTTTTCTTTGCCGATTAACCTTTGTTGCACATCATCAAGCTTTAACTTCTCACTTCCGGAATATTTGCATATAATTGTACCTGTCGTCTCCCAACTCTTTATTAATATAGACAACAACCTTAAAGATTTAATATCACCATCAAAAGTAATGCCAACTTTTGAAAGCTGAGAAATAATCGACCTAAACTTCCCAAGGTGTGCTGTAATTGCTTCGCCTTCCTGCATCTTCATATTGAACAATTGTTCACATAACATAATCTTCCCCGAGGCTGATGACTTTTGATACAACTTCTCTAGTGTATCTATAAGAGTCTTCGTACTAATAATCTCTTGTACGTTGTTATAAACTTCTTCTGTTAGACATCTACGGATCACAACCACATACTTGCGATCAAGAACCGACCATTCTTCATCTTTGAGTGATCCTTTTTTTTCAACTCCACCAAATGGAACACCAAGGTCTTTCTCATATATATAGTCTTCCATATGAGACATCCAAAACGTGAAGTTCTTCCCATTAAAATTTTTAACCCTTGCTATTGTATTTTAGTTATTATCACCTATAACTCCCACTTTAATTGTTGGCAAAGAAAATAAATAACCTTATTGTTAATAAACCTAAACAATCTTGATAACTTCCACAAATAATTGTACCGAGCCTAATGCTCTGATACTAGTTGTCAGGATTTTTCCTCTAAAGGAACTGCTGCAGACAATTACTTCAGGTACTGAAAAAACCACGGAATACAGGATCTAGGAATAATATGGTGAATAGTAAGTAAATCAAACACAAATAATAACAAAGAATGAGAAATTAAATCAAACTCACAAGACACGTAAGATTTATAGTGGTTTAACAATATATACAATGTATCTACGTCCACTTTGAGCCACGCCATATCTAATCCACTATGAATGAATCAATTACAAACGTAGAACATTTTTGTGGAATCCTAGAAAAAACCTAGGTTACACCATAGCAATTACCTGAGATGATCACCTTGTCTCTTTCTCCTCACCAATCGCACTCACCACAAAATCCTAGCTTCTCTCGCTAAAGCTAACACAAAAAGTATCTCACCGATCTCTCTACATTCATAATAATATCTACATGGCCTAGTACCTATTTATATAAGTTGCAAACTTGGACACTAAGAATCCCTGGCTAATATTAGAAAACATCTACCATATATTAGACAAGACGTAAAATAGGAAATACCTCTTTAGGTTTCTGTAACTACTATTTTCCTATAATTTACGTAGAGAATAAATATGCCAACTATTCAGCGTAAGTTTTGCAGTAATCAATAATTACGAGTAAAATGCTAAAATAAGTTAAAATGGATGCGTTACTCGGATAATGTCAATGAGAAAGAATACAACAATGATCTCAGTAAATACAAAATAAGTAAAGTAAACAACTAAGTTAACATTGAACACAAGGTTTTACGTGGTTGGGCTACGCCTACGTCCACGAGGTAATGAGTTTAATAGTTTATTAAGTATCATAGATTTGAGTACAAATGAGAATAAAAAGACTATGGTTACAATAGAGTGTTTTCACTAGGTTTTAGAGCTTTCTTCTTTCTCTTGGCTCTAGCAAATGTTCGACCCCTTCTCTTGAGATCAAGTCTAGTATTTATAGACTTTCCCTTTGCCATTTATCTTTAGTTGTGCTGACTGATAAGTCCCTTTATTGTGCCCGTTGAGATCCTACTAAGGATCCTGATCCGCTAAATAATTTCCTCATGTATATGCTTCCCTGACTCATCATTTAATGATAAGTGGAATCCATCCACACGTCTGATATCTGTGAAAGATGCTACGCATAGGTGACGTCAGAAAATTTAACATGCGGATCTTCCACGTACCTTCCCAGGATGTGGTAAAGTGAACTAGGCGAGGATTCAATGCATCTCTCTAATTCCATGCTTCTCATATTTAACATAATATTTATATAGATATGGGCTCTAAATGGCGCCACATGTTAATCAGAATATTTGTACTCCCAGTTTGCCGTATTCTATGAAGGGTAGAATGGAAAGAAAAAGTACCCATGCCTGCCGCCATTTAGCATGTTTCCCACGATCCGCCACAACTACTATTTGTGCAATCAATTTTCTCTAGAATTTAAGACATACTAGATTTTGGATGTCCCCCTTTTATAAATGGAAGACTTTGGAAAGAGAACAAACATATATTTTTGTTCTTTTTCTCGTCTTCTTCTTCTTCTTCAGAACTTTTATTTTTTTCTCCTTTTTTGCTGAAGTTGTTCATCTCCAGTGCTCATCAATTGATCTCTTTTGTGATCAAAGCTTTCTTTGTTCCATTTCCAAAGTAAGTTAATTTCTCTGATTTGTCTACTGAAGTGTAAGATTAATCTTTAGTCTTTGATTTGATCGATCTCTTTCTTTAATCATGACTCGTTGTTGATGAGGTTACACTTTGACTTTTTAGCTTACGTGCTTTCCTATTCTTTGTTGGCTTAAGATTTCATCCTTATGCTTTTAGGATTTGTGATTCCTCGTGATTTTGAGTTTATCATGATCAATGATAATCATGAACTGAAGTTCTTTTGAGCTTCTCAGTTTTATTCTCCTACTAGTTTTTGATTTTGGAGCGAGAAACTATTTTCTCTGCTTGTGTACCTTGAATGTCAAAAGTGGTTTGATTGACCTTTGACTATCTGCGTGTCTTACACGTGGTGTGATGATAGTTTCCCTTTATTATTTCTCATAACAACTATTATTCTGCGTAATTGCAATTTTCACGAGATCTCCACGACGCTCTCATCGCAGAGAAGATACTTTACGTGCATCTCGATCCAAGTGTAAATCTAGCTGTTATGTCATTGATAGACATCTATGTAGGCAACATCCAGACTAATCTCCTTCTCCTGAAATTGATGCTAGTGCCACGCCATCCCCCCATCGTAGCCCTAACAAGCAAGTCATTGAGATTGTGGATAAGCCTATGCCTTCTTCTATTGCACAGTTACCTCATCCACCTTTGCTTACCGTGAACAGAGTGCAGATGGGCGCTTCTTACAGCTACAACGACTGGTCTATAGCCGGGATTAAATCTCCTTTTCACTTGGAATGGTTTGAGGTGGATTTTTTTTGGAGATAACGATGTTCTGTCTGAAGAGATGATCCGCCAGTTTCCTTTTGATGATTTCAACCTTATTATTATTGTTGTACAGTTGGCTTCTGGATTAGTTCTTCCACTCTATAGTGAGAAAAATCCTTTCTTTCTTGATGTCCTTGTAAATCGAACCAAGTGTGCCAAGGATAAGAAAACTCAGGTGCGCCATATTGCTTAGTACTCGGGTAATTGGTGGTGCACCCTAAATGAATGTTGGCGTCGCAGCGCTGGTAGAACTAATGTACGTAACTTTTTTCCTCATTTTGATCCCAAGAATTATACTCCTGAGAATAGAAACAAGTGCGCATCTGGTCTTTCTTATCCTAGGGTTTACATTACTTTTTTATCCCCCTTCAAGGATGATATTTCTTAACGAATTGTGCATTCCAAGGGCGTTGCAAAATTTCCCCTTCATATTTTTTAGATAATATGAACCTTTTTTGGCAACCCTCTGGATGGTGTAGGGACCATCCCAAGTTGGGTCTAGTTTTCCCAATGCCTTCACCTTCTGATACTTTGGGATTATGCGTAGCACATATTCTCCTACTGCGAATTTATGCTCGTGGACTCTTTTGCTAATCTACGTTGGTAATTAACCATCTTTTGTAGCGCAACTTCCCTGCGCTCCTTGAGATCAAGTTTGGCTAGGTCCGAGGTTAGGTTCTCTTCCCACACTTTTGTCTTTATCGTTGGGATGACGGCCTTTGTTCCTGTTTGTACCTAAAAATTTCTCTTAGGAAAAACAATGTACTGTTGAAGTACTTTTTAGGTTCAAGGATCAAAATCGTACAAAATGAATCCAAATAAGAAAAATATATGCCTACGTTTTTCTTCGGTTACACAAGAGGAGATGTGTTGATCTTAGGTGAGGGAAGCAAATAAAGTTGAAGGAATTTGTATGTGTTGAATGGTGTATAGAGGTGAAGAATAACAGAGTTTGTGAGAATGATTTTCTATATGTTTTCCGTTCTGTGATTGAAATAGGCTAAGTAGCCTATTTATAGTAATTGGGATCACACACTTTCCTTGTAAAATAATGGAGGTAGTGGGAAGGTGGAGAGATGGAGGTTGTGGGAGTAACCGTCCACTTTGTCTTGGGAAGTTTCTGGAAACTTCCAGATTATTACTTCATCATCTCTTCAACTGTTACCACTTACTTTGTAACTTCTTTTTCATGGGGTCTTGATACGCCCATGTTGAGTAATCACAAGACCAAAACCCCATGTTTAATCCACCCATATAATATGATTGATGTCTCGTAGGAGTTAGTGGAGTCATGGATTCATAGCCGTGAGTCTTGTTTGTAAAATATTGCTGCTAGTAGATTTTATGCCAAGTTGTCGTGATAATATCTTAGGTAATGGTGCTAGCGACACAGAATGGTGTTAGCACGAGCCATATAGAGTGATAAGGCAGCAGCACCGCAGCGCTGGCGCTGGCGTTCCTGCTAGCATCTCTGCTAGTACTCCTGTGTGACTTTGTGGGCTTCTAGCGTGGCTTTCTTGACTGTACTGACTTTGTTGTCTTATTAGTTTGACGCGTTCGTGTTAGGAGCATGTCTAGGGATTATTAATGCCTGTACTGATTGATGTCAGGGCTATTTCCTATGTGCCATTGGTATTGGCCTTTGCTAATGTTGTGACCATGACTATGGCCTATTTAGGGTTTCTTAGTCTTGTGAGATTTAATTATTAGCATTTATGCTTAACTTTTGTGCAGTGCATACGAAACATCTTCAAGAGATTCAGCCGCGGAAGTTTGCAACTTGAAATTATGCTTGATGCGACTCTGCAATTTAGATGGTATGCATCTGATTAGCGTTTTTATTCAGATATGGCATTGCCTCTAGTCTGAATGTTCATAATTTTGTATAACCAGTCCTTCTTTTTTATACAACTAGTTCGCATAGATGCACATGAAATAACGAGGTTTTAGTTGAATAAAGATCTAAAATCCCTCTGGTGCATATATATGCCAAAGAGCTGCAGGGCTAATTTAGCCAAGAGCTGAATATCCTTTCTCGATTTTCTTGCAGAATGTAGAATACGAATAGTATTCATAATTCTGATGTTTGTCAGAAATTAATGTATATTATTTTACGCTTCTGCACCTAGGCAAAAAGCAGCATTACAAGGGGAGTATTACGATTTTATCCCTTGTGGTGTAATTTCGTTCAGATGAACTAAGCGTTTCGCTGACGTAGTAGACTAGTTTTTCTACCTTGTTATTTGCTCTTACCAAGACGACACTTATAGCGTTGTCGAATGCAGATAAGTAGAGGGTTAGAACTTCTTCACTTTATGGATTTTACAGGATTGGAATTGATTCCAAATACTCCGTTATCTTTTTGAATGCGTGTTACCATGCCAAAAAATGCTTTGCATCTATATGATGACCTTGAGATAAATCTGCTCGCCGCAGCTAAACTTTCATTCAGTTGTTGTACTCCTCAGATGTTTTTTGGTGAGGGAATTTCCATGATGGCTTTCATCTTTGCTGGATCTACTATCTATCCCCTTCTCAGTTACAAGGTATCCTAAAAACTTACATGATGTTACTCTAAACATGCATTTTTTAGGGTTGACTTTCATTTGATACTTGAGCACCGCATCAAAAATTTCCCGTAGGTTTGATAAATGATTGCTAGCGTCTTTGGTTTTGAATAGCATATCATCTACGTAGAGTTCCAAGGAATGTTCAATCCAAGGCTTGAAGATGTTGTTGACTAATCTTTGGTACTTTGCCCCCGCATTCTTTAGGCTGAAAGGAATTCTGGTATAGCAGTAGAGGCCGCGCGGGATAAAAAATGCAGTGCGCTCTTGATCCTCTTTTGCCAGCGCAATCTGGTTGTACCCTGAGCATCCGTTCATGAATGACAGAGCTCCGTATCCTGAGGTTGCATCTACTAGTTAGTCGATGTTTGGCAGCGGATAACTTTCCTTTGGACATGATTTGTTGAGATTGTTGAAATCAATAAAAATTCGAACTCCCCTATTCTTTTTATGAAGCATGCGTCTAACAACATATGCAACTCTTTTTCTACTGCATCATGATATATTGGGGCTACCTTTATGATGCGCTGTTTGAAGGGTTTCGCATCTGAAATGATCTTTAAGTGGTGGCATATGATTTTTGGATCAATGCCCTACATATCACTTAGCTTCCATGCGAATACATCTATGTATTCTTTCAGTAATGCAAGCAATGCCTCCTCATTTTCTTCCCCCAGCAAGGTTCCTACTTTAATCAACTTTGGCTCCTCTTCCGTTCCGATGTTAACTTGTTTGGTTGGCTCTACTACAAAAAAGGTGGCTTTTGCTGCGTCGATGAGAGTGGCTTTCTCAAATTATTATTTGGTTTGTTCCACACTTTCTTGCCACGATGATTTATCCTATGCGTTAACAGATTTAGATTTATCTGCGGGGTTAGTGTCGTATCTAGAGAGGCGGTATTGACCATATATTCCTAGAATTATTGCTCCTTTCCTTTTGCCTTGCGCTCTTTCCTTCGATCATGCTCAGATTTTTCCTTTCCTTCGCTGAGCCTTATCATTGCAGTGTTGAAGCGCCTAGCCTCGTGCTGATCTCCCTTAATTTTTATTTCTCCATCAAGACCTGGGAAACGCAAGCACTAGTGATATGTGGGTGTTGTTCCTCGGAGCTTATGAACCCACAATATTCCTATGATCACAATATATGCAGAGGGTGCATCCACGACTGAGAATCTTGTGTTGATCTTTAGTAGACCTGTATTTACTTGAAGACCAATTTCTCATTTTGGGATGGACGTAGAGCCATTAAACCCATATAAAGTATATGGAGATGGAAACATTTGCTCGTCGAGTAGTCTCATTTTCTTAAATGGCTCATAAAAGATGATGTTGAGGGAGCTCCCGCTGTCAATCAATATCTTTGTAACATTTCATCCGTGGATGGACAATGTTAATACCAATGGGTCGTTGTGAACCTCGATCTTTTGGTACATATCCTTCACTGAGAAGGTGAGTGGCGTGTTCATCCAAGGTCCCAATCAGTGAGAAGCTCCCCTACCGCTACTTTGAAGATCTTATGCTGCTATATTCTCTTGCGGGTACGCTCCAGAATGGTTTCTGTCATAGTCTGCGTTGTTGGGGATTCTGAGCATGTGATCATGTGAATGTACTTCGCATTCCCTGGGAGTTGAATGCGGTTAACATTACCTATTGGCGAGGGGATTTTTATTAAATCCACAAACTCCTGCAGGTATCCTACGTTGATGAGGTCTTGAATCGTGTGTCTGAGATGTTTGCAGTCTTCCGTGGAATGCCCCATGTATGCGTGATACTCACAATATTTCTTGTGATCTTTTATTGTGCCAGGCTGCTTTTCTTTTATGTTGGGATACGTGAAGTTTGATAAATGTCCCGTTGCTCTCAGGATCTGAGTAGCGCTAGCATTTAGTTTTGTAAATACTTTATCCCTGAAAGATTCTCCCTTTGCACTACGATCATTACCCTTTTCGTTCCTGAACTTCACATGTTTATCTTGATAGTTGGCGTCGAAAAGGCTCCGCTGCGGTCTTTACATTCGAGCCTTTTGCTGGCTCACGTACAATGTCCTCTGTGGCTGCGCTAATCCCTTTTTGAAGGAGCCTGAATCATCTTTTTGGACCTCCTGGAGTGAGATATATTTGTCTTGGATAGTGCGCAAATCTCCCAGCGTAGCTGGTAAATTCGCATGTAGTTCAATGAAGATGGGTGAAGTTCTTACCAACCCATATTTATAGCAATTAATTGCCACCTCAGGACTACATTTTCTGATAGCGTGACAGATTTTCTGCCACCTATTTGTGTATTCCCTTAAGGTATCTCTTGGGCCTATAGCCAAAGCAAATATTCTTTCTAGCCCTACTCATGCAGCTCGATTATACATGTATGTTTCCATGAACATCTTTGATAGATGCTCAAATGAATCAATAAAGTTGGGTGGTAAGTTATCAAACCAGGTGAACGCATTATCCTTCAGGATGGAAGGAAAAAACCTGCACATGATTGCGTCTTCATGCACCCAATGCACGAGTACTCTTGAATAGTATTTTAGATACGCTGCGACTTCTGTGGTCCCGTCAAAACAGTTAAACATTGGGAAAGGACAATTAGACGGGATAGGTACGTTGATCAAGTGATGTGAGAGTGGAGTAGTGCGTGCTTCGTGCAAGACTTCCTCCAATCTCACTCCATTCTGTTTTGCATTTCAAGCTGCAAGCTCCTCTCCCATGTTGAACATTAGCTTAATAATGTCGTTGAGCTGATGAGGGGGTCTTTGAGTTGGAGTTCCTGCGCCGGAGATAGTTATGACCCTAGAGGGATTCTATGTAGAATCTGCTCTGGATGCACTTTATACTTGTTGGTACGGGTTTGTATGGTGGACTACCATCATCCTTTTCGGATCTGGTTTACTCTGCCTGGGTATCTCAGACAGGGACTCTCATTTCTTTCATTCCCTGCATGGATGTTTCTACTCTTTCTTGTATTCCCAGAGCGGATACTTCTGCTACATTTGAGAGAAGGTTCCTTAGATTCTGATTTTCTATGGCCAGTGCAAGCATTTTATTCGCTTTTTCTTTGTTTGCTTTAGCTAGATCATCCAACTAAGTTCTGAACAATACAGTCTCATCGGACCTATCATGACCATTGGTTTGGTTATTGATAGATACATAATTTTCAGTTTGTGATATAGTCACCATGGGAATAGTAATCAACTGAGGACCTAAGTCCCTACAAGTGGTTCAACCCTACTTGTCGAAGGTATGTTTGGATTGAGTCATGCTGGGTGAGTGAATCCTGGTGGGTGCGTGAGTTGATTCTTCCCTATTCCCTCAGTTGGTGCGGTCGTTCCTTTTCCACGTGCGCGATCATTATTCCGGCTTTCTCCAACATCAATTTCAAGATTTCCATAACCACGTGAGACGATTATCATATCTTGGTTCGCAGCCGTCTGACTTCTTGTTTGTACCTGACTTTCTCTTTGATTCAACACCGGGCCTGATTTCACCATCTTAGCTTGAACCTGTTTTCTTAAAGAGAAAAAATTGGTTATCGGAAGATTTGTTAATGTAGCAACTTTACCTTCAAGTTATTGCACGTAGAGGAGATAACTCGTACTGGATTAAAGTAATAAAACGAGTATACGAAGACGAAGAATCATAATGTATACTTTTTCTACCAGTAATTTTCCTGATCTACTATTCTGGATCTGCTGAGAGAAGTTTAAACTCAACAAACCAAGAATAAAAGGATGCAACGTCTATTATAGAGTAGTGCTTAATCCTTCCCTTTCTTAGATCTTGAGAAAATAAGCTTTCACGAAAATAAAAGCGAGTAGAGAACTTAAAATGCTGAAAATAATAAAACACAAAGACACAAGTCCTTGTTTCTAGCGCCAAACTGTAACTAATATTTTTCCTATAGTCTACGTAGAGAATAAATATGACAATTATTCAACATAAGTTTTGCAGTAATCAATAATTACGACTAAAGTACTAAAATATGTTAAGATGGATGCGTTACTCAGATAATGTCAATGAGAAAGCATACCACAATGATCTCAGTAAATACATAATAAGTAAAGTAAACAGCTAAGTTAACTGAACACACAAGGTTTTACGTGGTTCGGCTGTGCCTACGTCCATGGGGTAATGAATTTAATAGTTTATTAAGTACCTTAGATTTGAGTACAAGTGAGAATAGAAAGACTATGATTACAACCGAGTGATTTGACTAGGTTTTAGGGTTTTCTTCTCTCTCTGGGCTTTAGCAAATGTTCGACCCCTTCTCTTGAGATCAAGTCTAGTATTTATAGACTTTCCTTTTGCCAGCTATCTTTAGTTGCGCAACTGACTGATAAGTCCCTTTATTGTGCCCGTTGAGATCCCACTCAGGATCCTGATCCGTTAAGTAATTTACACCTGTCTCTGCGTCCCTGACTCAGCATTTAATGATAAGTGGAATCCAGCCACGCGTATGACATCTCTTAAATATGCTACGCATAAGTGACGTCAGAAGATAACTTGTGGATCTTCCACGTCTCAATCTCGAGATGTGGTAAAGTAAACTAGGCGAGGATTTAGTGCATCTCTATGATTCCATGCTTCTCATATGTAACATAATATTGATATAGATTTGGGCTCTAAATGGCGCCACATGTTAATCAGAATATTTGTACTCACATTTTTCACCTAGGACTAGGAAACCCAAACCTATTTCTAAAATAAGTTTTCAATACACAATAAGAATATGGCTTCAAACATGCAATGATTCAACATAAGAGGTGAACCACTTATTGTCTTGGAGCTTTATTGGGATTTGAGAAAGTGTGAAAAAAAATGTTAACAATAGAAGTGTGACTATGGATATTTGACATTTAATTGAAAACTATTGAACAGATTGTTGATAAAAAAAAACTTAAGGTGTGAAAAACGATTGATGAAGAAGATTGAACAAAAATTTTGGCTTAACAGAAAAAAAAGATGATAAAATTGAAAGTGAGACGAAGAAGGGTTCAGAGTTTTGTGCAGAATTGAAAAGTGATCGAGAGCGCCTCTGATAGACTGATACCATTATAGAAGGGAGAAATCGAGTTTTCTTAAAACTCATATGAACAAAATACATACATTTATGTGAAGAGAATAAATCTCATAAAAAAGAGAGAAAAACCAATATAAACAAGACATCTGGAATAGACTGACCCAATAGGCAACCACAGGAACATATATTTTATGTTATTTGTTTTAAGTCGGAACATAAGTGGATCCTGTATTAGTGATTACGGAGAGCATAGCCGAAAAAAGGGACCACTGCATGCCACACAAGAACGAGTCGACAACAATTTTGCATTTGTTTATAAGGAAGTTGTGCTTATAACACTGTTAATGCTTTATTTGAAAACCAATGGCGTAAAGTTTTTCTTTCAATAACCTCAGTGGCTGAAAGACTAATATAGCCGGAGACACAATACTTTTACTATGTTTTATCAAGACTAATTTCTTTTTTGGGTAAGAAACCTTATTGCCCGAAGTCTCAAAACCTTATCCATGCAGTCGCAAGCTTTCTTTATGTAGTAAATTCTCCTATCCACATGCTTTGGTTGTCTGCAAGACGCTAGCTTTTCTTATTGAAGATTATTTAGTTTAATCGATTAGGAGAATTAAAATACTAAATGAGCTACTTCGTGTCTGATTTATACATAAACCTAAGATGGGCACAACTATTCTGTAGGACTAATAACTTAAAACTTGAACGTACTATATTAAAATAAAATAGGATAACTCAAAAGCCTAGCTACCTAAAAAGTTTATTAGTTGAAAATTTGGTGTTTATCTATCTGCTGGCCAAAAGCTTGCAAGCCTATAATTGTTGAAACGGATCTTCCTTATTAATATTCAAAGAAATAGTGTAAAGTGATGCTTAATCCAGGATGACGATGACTGCTAAACCAATCTTTGTAGTGTTAGTTACTAAAATAGTCTAATTTCGAATTAATTGTTGTTTAAGCATTCAACATAATCGGAGACAACCAATACCAAAGTCTAAACATATAATGACAGTATTACTAGTTTAAGCAAATGGAAAACGACAAAATTCTATACTAGATGATCGTGCGGTGAGGGGAAAAGCACTCCGTTTCAAGTCATTTTATTAACGACGGTTTAAGTACTGTTGGAGAAAGGAATAGGCCATGGTTCTGAATACTACATTTATGACAGTCTTTTTTCTGGTTTTTCCTTGCACTAATAGAAACTTTTTCTCTAAAATTTCTCGATTGATCGATCCGATCGATCTGATGGATATTCTGAAAAGGTTTAAACTGTTAAGTTGTTTGTATGATCATATTTGAAATAAATTTATGATCAATTTCATCGATTATCTCCAATTTAATCTCAATTTTTTGAGATGGTAAAATAAAAAAAAAAACAATTTTCATTTTGTGGGATCAATTGAAGACCAATTCGATATCTTTTGATCGAATTAATGGATTATAAATGAGATTGGGACTGTATGTATGTGATTATGATCTTAATTTTGGAGATTAACAATCAATTGGGTTCAAATTTGATCAAATTGTGATAAAAATAAAAAAATTGGAAATTAATAAAAACCAATTGGCCTTGTTTGGTAAAAATTATGATTATCATTTATGATTACAGATAATCATAAATCGAAAAATGATTATACTATTAATAAATTTTTCAATAAATTTTAACAAATATATTTTTGAAATAATTGATTATCTTAGAAAAATGCTCTCAGATAAAGAGGAAAGAATGATGATCTAAAAAAAATAGTCCACTATTATTTTTTTGTATCTTTCTTGATAGTTTAGAGAAAATAAGGAAAAAAAATTAATTCAATTTGTTAAAAAAAATAATTGATTATGATAATTTTTACAAACAACTTTTTTCTACTTATGAAAATAATGAGTTTTCTCAATTATGATTAAAATAATCAGTTATTATAAATTTTAACAAACACTAATATCATAAATTATATGCTGGATGGACTCATAATCTATTATAATAATAATTATCAAACAACCCCATTACGTATCTGACATGATTATAAACTCTGATCACCCAAAAAAACCTCCTTAACGGTCGGCCAATTAAAAAGAAAAACATACACCACGCTTAAATCTACGCTTATCTTACTAGAAAAATAAATTAAAATGCAGTATGTTTAATTTACTCTTTTGTTTGTGGATGTAATCGCATTGGGAGATTACCCAAACAGTGAAGTTGGTTAGCTGATGAATCTCCGACACTCTTATGAATGAATAAGGGGACAGCACCGTTCCAAAATATCAGCCCTCGTAAAATTACTTATAAGCCTCAAAGCAATTAACAATCGTCACATGGTGTCTCCGATAAAACACAGACAGAGGATCTAATCGTAAAATCCCTCTCATCACGACATTTGCGTCAATCATAAATTTCATCACAATTCCCTATGAGGATTGCAGTTAGCACCGTAACCGCTTTGAATAACACAACGATGTGGGCCCGACCTAAAAAGAAAACCTCAAACTTCGCTACAGTCTAAACTACACACTATGCGTATAACACGTACCATTACTCATACGTGTCTTAAAACTTTCACTTTTTTGGCTCACGTGTAACAACAGAAGAAATGAAGCGCAGTACACTTTATTACAGCGTATATTAGTGAGTCCTGCTTATTTTTTTCAATTTCCCACCTCATTGCTTCTTCTTCTTCTTCTTCTTCCACCTCCACCTTCACAAAAAACAGAGTCAGAGAGAGAGGAAAAACTAAAAACTAAAAACTAAAAACTCATAACTCAAAACCTAAAACTAGACCAGTATCTTATATATATTACTGCCTCACGATTCTAGACAAAACCTCATAAAAGTATTATCAGTAAATATCTCAATTTTCTCAGTTTTCTTTTGCCGGAAACTCAACTCCTTTCGGAATATACTACTTTTTTTTTTGGCAAGTTGCGGAAGCCAAACCGGTATCAGAATACCACTTTTATGAGCTCAACTGAAGACAGAACCGCCTAATTTACCTGAATCGTTTGAGTTTGGTAAGAATCGAACAGATTTTTGGTGTTTTCGATTATCAGATTTCGTGTTCCTTAAATTTGATATATATATATTTATGAATACAATAGAATGAAAATGTATAATCATTTCCTTCTCTATGATCATCAATACAAAATTGCAAAGAAATTTTTACCATCTGTTGAAATTTCAGTTTCAGAAAGTTGAAAAGAGATTACTGTTCTTCACGGATAAATCAAATCAAATAGTTTCAGTTGAAAGTTTTTGAAGAAGAAGGAAAAGCAACAGGTTTATTTTTATTTATTTACTTTTGGTTTCTCGAGGAGCTCGTGAAAAATGCCTCATAGGACGACTTACTTCTTTCCAAGGCAATTTCCTGATAAGAGATTGGATCCGTCTGCTTCTTCTTCTTCTACACCATCGACACTAATTCACGAGAAGAAGGAAGTAGTTGTAAAAGAGATTGTTAATAAAGTTGAAAATGAAAGAAAAAAAGTTGAAAAGATTTCAATTTGGAAGGTTTCAACTCCATCTTCAAATCTTTTTTTCACGGGAGAAAAAGGTAACAGAAATCGTAATAATAAATATCAACCTGGTGTAAGAAATTATGATAAGGTTGTCCGTGCCCATGAAGAACAAAAACGGAAAAATCATGATGACGAAGAAGAAGAAAAACAACCGTTATTGCAAGAACCGGAAGATGAACCACCAGTTGAGATGATTGTTAGTCAAGATAAGATTTTAGGACGAGAATCTTCGGTGGCATCATCAGTGGTAACGCATAGATTATCTAGTGAAAGTAGTTTTCCAGGAAGTTTGTTTTCAGGTACTACTTTGGATGGAAATGTTTCTACTGTTAGTGATGTTAAAGAATCTACACAATTTTCTAGTACCCAAGAGGTTGAAGTTGAAAGTATGGAGAATTTGGCGAAGAGAACGGCAGAGAGTTATTATCTACAACTTACACTTGCTTTTCGCCTATCAGCTCAAGCTTCTCTTGCTCAAGAATATCATTCTTTGCAAAATAATACTTCTTTGGATGCTCTTCAACATGTGTGTTGCGATGTGGAGACTGTTTCTTATCGTCTATGGGTATTGTTTGATTCTTGATGCTTTGTCGATTCTCAGTTTTATTAGTTATGCCCAATAGTTTCTCCATGTTAAGTTCCGGCATTCGAAGATAATTTTTTGCTATTCTAGTTTTAATTTTGGTTTGTGTAAGTTTATATATATCGTGTTCCTTTGTACATGTTCAGGTGAGTGGATGCTTATCATATTCTGATAAGATATCGGACGGGTTTTATAACATTTTGGGGATGAACCCGTACCTTTGGTTGATGTGTAATGAATTGGAGGAAGGAAAAAAATTGCCACCTTTACTATCTCTTAGAGCCATTAATCCCGATGATGTGTCTATGGAGGTTGTGATTGTTGATAGACAAGGGGATTCACGGCTTAAAGAACTGGAAGATAAAGCACAAGAACTTCATTTTGCTACAGGAAATTCTCTACTGTTGGTGGAAAAGCTTGGTAAACTTGTTTCAATCTACATGGGGTGAGTCGATCTACCTTTCTAAGTAGTTTGTTTGAACCACTCCATGCTTTTTTGTTAGATCTGATGATATTTCATTTGATGGAATTTGAAGGGGGGCCTTTCCAATAGAGCAAGGGAATTTGAACATGAACTGGAAGTATGTAAGCAAAAGATTGAGGGATTACAAGAGGTGCATTGTGCTTCCTATTGGCAGCCTCTCTGTGGGGCTTTGCAGGCATCGAGCAATTCTGTTCAAGGTAACATTTTTCCTAAATACTTGTAAATGAAGTAAAAAGGTTTCACCATATTCTATGTCTTTTTGGAATTTGTTGAACCTCCATTTTCATCAGCCTTTCCATGTCGGACTTATTTGTATTTTTTAGGTGGAATAAGTACTCTTAATTACAATGTGTATCTGTGTTGAATAGAATTCATACGTTCCGACATCGAGTTAAAGCCTAGTTCAGTTCCCATTTTGTACCCTCTCTTTGACCCCTCTAGCATACTAGTTATTGTCTGTCACATACGGACGCCTTACCTGATTACTTTGGTCAGTTTCTTTAGTTGCCTATGAACACTTTTGTTTCTTTTGTAGGAGCAATGCCATTTGTATAGAAAGTTCTTTGTTTGCTTAAGGGTTAAAGGAATTTCAGCATGGTCTGCTACAAGCATTAAATATCTCCCTCTGTTGTGTATGACCCTAGTATGCTTCTGATGTTTCTTTAGGAATTAGGTCAACAACTTGCATGATGTTTCCATGGTTCATTAACAGATTTACTTGTTAAGTTGATTATGGTATTGTGAATGTGATAACGTGTATTTTCTGTTGAACAACGTAATAATAGATTCTCCTCTGTTTTGGTGATATTGAGAGATTTTTTAAGGTATATGCATGTTTAAGCAGGGGTTCATAGGTATCACAGGGGGTATTCCACTCAATTAGAGGCATCGTCTGACACTATCCATTCATCGCATATCCAAAGCAACCCTTTTGAGAATATTGTATCCCTATCATTCAGTGAGGTATTTCTAGACTGCCATGATGAACTTAACAATAAAAATAAAGTTTTTATGAGGGAAAGGTCATATTTATTGTGTTTAAAAAGAACTAATTTTGTCGCTGTTTTAAAGCTGTTGTATGTATTTCTAGGAACCATATACTTGTGGGCATTAAGAGTCATCTGACAAAAGTACATGTTCTTAGTTGATTGGCAGAAAAAAGTAAACAAAATCTCAGTCATCTTTTTAGCATTTCCTTCATGATAATTTGTGTAGGGGGTCTGGATTTAGATCTCATGTACAAGGTTCATATCAAAATGCATAGAATACTAAAATTATTTTTACTCCCAACTGTTATCTCTGGATTTATAATTATCTTCTTGGTAGCTTAGATAGTGGGGTTCCACTGTTGTTTGAATAATATCCATCCAGGGTCATGCACTTTGTGTGTTGGTTGGTTACTGGTTCGCCCGTGACCCAAAATGGAGCTGCAGTTTCTTATCATTTTATTACTACACAAGCATGTCAGAGCAGCCCGAGCTAATGGTAGCTGTGCCATGAGAAACTTATTTTGTTCCCTGGTAATCTCTGTAAAGGATAACATTCCTTCGGGAGTACCGATATTTCCCATCTCATCAAAAATTTAGACGCACAGAAGTTTGGATCTATTTATTATTCCCAATATAATGAACATTTATATCTTGGAGTTCCAGCTAATTACGATTTCTTATGCAGAAACTGGCTGACTATATAGGTTTGCCATGCCGAATAGCACGAGGTTGCAAGTATTGTGCAGCAGATCATCAATCTTCTTGTCTTGTCAAAATCAGTGATAGCCAGCTGTTGTCAAGGTTTATCACTTTCTTATCACAGCATTCTGTAGAGTTTTCTAACAGTACTCGTTACCAATGTACTCCTGGTGACCGACCATATTGTTGATTGTGCTCCTGCAATGTATAAGATTCTACTAGTTGTTTCCCTTCAGCTCGGTTAGTCCATCATATGATTTGTCCCCAATTGCTCATAAATATGCCATCGTCAATCGTGCTTGTGACACACCTCTACTGGATGAACGGAGGATTACAGATGCCTTTAATAGGAAGCTGTAACACAAATCACTCGGCACAAGTAGCTAGTAGGTTCCCCCCATTATAAAAGACATTGAATGCGCAAGCCTATATTGGGATGCTGTTAATGTGGTTTTTAATTGTATGAGGTTGTTCCTTACTACCTCCTGTTCATTTAAGGACCTTCTGAACCTCCTATCAATGGCCTGGTTGAAGGTCAATCTAGGACTCGAAGGATGCTTATCAATTTGATACAGGGTTTCGCCTCTCCTGGACATATAAAATGTCGTCCTTAAGTATCACCATGTGCATTTTAGTGAAGGTCATACCATGTCTTCTAAAGCTCCACCTTTTGGTTTCTTGTCTTTGCATATTTAACAGGGAATATGTAGTTGATCTAGTAGGAAAACCAGGAAATGTTCATTTTCCAGATTCATCCATCAATGGAGCTTTACTTGCACCCATACCTTCACCATTCCGAGCTTCTCATCTGAAAAGTTACCCAGAAACTTATTCGGATGATGCATCACTTTCTCAAGCACTAAACCTGGACTCGAGTGCTTATTTTGAGATGTCTCAAAATTCAGGTACATTTCATTTGAGTTTGGTTGAAGCCGTTTCTGTTGTATTAATGCCTTGAATTAATGTTAATTATTGTTGGTGGTGATGTGAGGTAATGGTCGAGGGAAGGGTTGCTAGTAATGTTGCAATGTGGTTATTGTTGGTCCTGCTAGTGGGCTAGGAAATTCTTTCTTTGCCATGTCTTATGTGTTGATTATGAAGTTGTAGTATGGCGTAGAAGTCTTCTTATGGCTGTGACTCCCCTCAGGTTGGCATCGCATGCACTTAGCAAAGGACATGCATATAACAGAGGAGATTTGCACACCTGGAGACCAAGAGATTGTTTCGGAAGCCCCTGTTGCTGTCTTACATACACCTGTCCTTGCAGACCAAGATATCATTCCAGAGCATAAGAAAGAAGTAGTAGTAGCTAGAAGTTCAGTCATAGTCCCAAAATTGTTGAATCTTGAGCCATCTCTTGCATTGGACTGGCTTGAAATCCCATGGGATGAGTTACAGATGAAGGAACGCGTTGGTGCTGGTACTGTTTTTTTTTTCTTATTATGTATATTACGATGCGTGCTTTCAGGTTTTGGAAGACGAAAAGAAACCTTTTATGTTTAATTTTCTGATTCTCAGGTTCATTTGGGACTGTGCACCGAGCGGAATGGCATGGATCGGTTAGTATTGTATTCATGGACCTATTGATTTTGTTATTGTGTTTATTAGTTTGCCATATACAGTTGTGGTTTGGAAGGATCCGTTAATGTTTCAACTCCTAATTTCATATCTATATATTACTCAGATAGTTCAGGATTGCTTTGTGACAGGTCAAAGTGTCGAAATTCGCACTGTCATCGTTTGATTTTTTAACTCACTAGGAGAGTTTATGAAAAAGAAAACAGAAAAGTAGGGGGGCATAATGCCAAAACCTTCTAAAGAAAGAAAGGAAGGAAAAAAAAATCAGAAGAGAGAAAGAATACATCTTCGAGCTCACCCTAAGCTTTTAATTCAAAGACTTGGTGCTGGAGCTTTGTCATTTAGAGTTCTTGTGAAGTTTAACTTCAGAAACCTTACATGACTGCTGTATCATGATACAGTCATCAATATGCAGCCACCTTTTGTCTCTCAGAGACATCTGTTTAAAAGAAATCCTCTAGGGAGGGGTTCCTACTTTCTGTTGGGAAAGCTATAAGCATCTAGTAACTGATAAAGTGTGATGCAGGATGTTGCTGTTAAAGTTTTAACTACTCAGGACTTCCATGATGATCAACTGAAGGAGTTCTTAAGAGAGGTATGTATAATTACAACTAGAAACATCGCTTTTGAAACAGTACTAATTGATTGTTGTTATACACAGAATTTTAGTTACATGATGTGTTTTGAGGATGAGCTCTTTTGGCGTTTTTAACTTCAAATGTCTTTGCTAATCTAACTCGATTAGTTCTTACAACCTTTTGTAGGTTGCGATAATGAAACGTATTCGGCATCCGAATGTTGTTCTTTTCATGGGTGCTGTTACAAAACGTCCACACTTGTCAATAGTGACAGAATATTTGCCCAGGTAAGTTTTCATAGTTTAAATAGTTGTTACACAAGCATCACAGCCACCCCTAATGCGTTGTCCTCATAAATTTGTGTACCAGGGGTAGCCTTTTTCGTATCATACATAGAGCATCTGGAGGGGAACTTTGGGATAAAAGAAGGCGTTTACGCATTGCGTTAGATGTGGTATGTTTGCAGTTATACTTGCTGATTCCTTTTTCCGGTAAACTGCACGTGCTTAAACACGAATGATTTTTTCTTGTGTTGATTTAGGCCAAGGGAATCAATTATCTCCACTGCCTTAGCCCTCCTATAGTACACTGGGATCTTAAGTCGCCAAACTTGTTGGTAGACAAGAATTGGACAGTAAAGGTAAGTGGTATTTATCTATGTAGCCATTGCGAACATTTATACTTGACATATTCTATTTCCACTCAAGCCCTTCATTTCAGGTGTGCGATTTTGGGTTATCCAGATTCAAGGCGAACACCTTTTTATCTTCAAAGTCAGTGGCTGGCACTGTAAGTTCTTACTCCCGTAGTTTAATCTCCAATACCAGCTTGAAAACTTGCTTGATGGTGGTGTTCCTTCAAGGGTATAATTCTTTGTAATGGATTCTTCAGCCGGAGTGGATGGCCCCAGAATTTCTCCGTGGAGAACCATCAAATGAGAAATCTGATGTTTATAGCTTCGGAGTGATCTTATGGGAGCTTGTAACAATGCAACAACCTTGGAGCAGTCTTGGCCCTGGCCAGGTATATATTACCTCTTTTCGTCTGTGAATTGCTGGTTGTCTAGTTAATCTGAAGTTTATACTCCATAGTGATTCAAATTTTGGTTTCATAAGTTGGAGAAATTCGGTGTTCTTTCAGGTAGTTGGAGCTGTTGCTTTCCAGAACAGAAGGCTCACTATCCCGCAGAACACCTGCCCTAAGTTGGTGTCATTGATGGAAGCCTGCTGGTCCGAGTAAGAATGACTGAAATGCTTCATTTTTCTAAGTTGCTTTCAGTAGTTATCTGAATTCCTAGCACAACTTGGCTAGGATAAACCCAATTCACAAATGAAAAACTTGCTAGGATGGTCTCTCTACCATTTTTTGTCAATGTCTGACGCATGATGGACACCAAAAAAATTAGACAAACCAGTGTTTTTCATTTGAAATATGAGCTGCAGTAGTAACTTGGGTTCTTCTAATTTTGTTTTATTTTTTGCTCTTGATCTACTTTGTTCAACAGTGACCCAAAGCAGCGACCATCATTTAAGGATATTGTGGATATACTTAAAAAGCTTCTCAAGTCCCCAGTTCAGCAATTACAGATGGGTGACTCTTGAAGGATATGTTACAGCGGACAGCCTTAGGCACAAGAGAACAGCTCGGCGTGGGCCCAATTTTTTTGAGGTTTCCGATTCTCTAGTTAAGTCTTTTTAGTTTCATCTTGTACACGATATATATACTCCAGCTAAACCCCACTCGAGGTCCATGGACCTTGTGGAGGGCTGGATATCCTAGCATGTAGAACATCTTCGTAAAAAAAAGATGCAGAAGGCAGACGCTTTAATGAGTAAGAGATTTTAAGCCGGTTCATCCCATATCTATTACAAGGGAATAGCAACCAAAAAGAAAAATTTTTCTCAAATTGGTCCCTGCTTCCTGTAATGGAATTCTCGTTTTTGCTCTTTATCTTGTTCTAATCTAAATTCATAATTAGTTATTACAAGGACAATTATCTTTTCCGCCAAAAGAAAAATAATTGTTGCTAGAACAGAGATCTTTGTTTTAAACGGATTATTTACCTGGCAACCAGCCTCCACGACTGGTCCTTATTAACTTGGCCCAGAGCGGCAAAGGATCTTAACTTGGCCAGACACTGCAAAGAATCGACTGCTGGTTTGGGGAACAAAACTCATAACGTTAAGCCCCTTTAAAAGGGCATGCCACTACTATTGCTGGTGTGGGGTACAAAACTATAACACTAAGCCTCCTTTGAAATGGCATGCCTAGGGCTGGTTCGGTGAATGCTAACATTAAGCCTCCTTTAAAATGGCATGCCTAGGGCTGGTTCGGTGAATGCTTCGGTTCACCGACGGAACCGTATCTGAAACGGATCGAACCGAGGGTACAGGTATAAAAAAAGAGAACCGAGTATATCCGGATTTCAGGTACAGGTTCTACCTAGGAACCGATCTATACCGGACCGAAGGAACCGAATAATGTTACCGTTGATCAGATATTAGACTTTCAATCTCATTTATCTGTTTTTAAGTTAGGTTACTCACTCAGTCACTCGATCGAAAGAATAAGGAACCCCAATTTCGTCTGTCTACTGAAAGAAGAAGAACTGTGTTCTTCTGTAACAAATTTCTAGAGATGTGTGATTTAATTTGTGATTTTCTAGGGTTTTACCTAAACAAAACCCTATGTCTTTCTTTCTCTAATCGATCTGTTTGTGTGAGATAGTGATTAATGGAGTTGTTGAGGATGATTGGTGGAGTTGATTATAAAGTCAGTGTGTTACTGGTGGTGGTGCTTTATCTCGTTAGAATTGATGGCGGTTGTGTTAGGGATAGATGTCAACTCCATTGATTTGGTGGTGAGTTTGGTGCTGATATTTGGTGGTGGCTGGTAAGTGTTGGTAGCAAGTCAGACATATTATTTGATAAATTTTCCCAGTGAAATTTTTATATTTCGAGATTTTACTCGTGTTGAGAAGAAATCACATTGAAATTTTCTGAATTCTTAAGTTTTCTTGTTGTTGTGTAGAAATTTTTTGAGGGGAAAACTCTCAGGATTTATGAATTCTTAAGTTTTCTTGTTGTTGTGCAGAAAATTTTGAGTGGAAAACTCTCGGGATTGAGAAGAATGGAGATAGGTTCTGTCTCAAAGCTAGCGGAAGAACCTGTATTGATACAGACTTATTTGCTAAATCTTCCAACACTCAGATAGTTCCCATTTTCCTTTCTCTTCCATTTTTTCCCCTTTTGAACAACCTTCGGTTTTATTTTTATGATGACATAAATTATTTGGTGATGTTTTTTTTATTGTATTGTATAGTCTAATAAGGGGAAGGAGATTGAAGATATGTTTTTTAATACAATGTGGAAACTTGAAATAGATGAAACTGCTAATGTCAAGAATAATCTTGTTATCATCATTGTGTTTGAAATGGAAGGTATTTACTACTTCCTCAAATTGTTAACGTTTTGTTTTCTTCTGCAATGTATAAAAATGTGATTTGAGTTATATTTTGTGTGGATTTTCTGTATAGGTACTGGGAAGACAATTGTTATGCATCGATTGGTTTGTCATACAAAAACATTAACATATGAGGAATTGTTTGTCAATTTTGATCCAGCAGTTGGGACATATGAATGCTTTCTTATGTGCTTCATTTACTATTTAAAACTTCTTGTTCCAGGTATTGAGAAATCTTGAAGAGCGAGAAGTTGACTTGGATCGGCTCCTAGATATGATGGAAAAAGTTAATGAATTATTGATCTGCTGTGCCCATGGAAGAAAGATAAAATACCTTTTGCATTGTTTCTAGTATATTTTGAGGTGTGTTGTTTGACTTGCAAGTAAAACACTTGTTCTGATTAAAACGATCATGTTTCCATGAGTATCCCTATTTGAACAACTCTAATGGGTTGAAATTGTGAAGCCCTACAGTTCCTGAAAGAAAATCCTCTCATATGTGATGAAATTGTGAAGGTTTTGACTCGTTCCTTTTTAATTTTTAGAACGAGTCCAACTTAATATCAACTAAAGTTTTTGTTTGCATGGTTCTGGACATAAAAAATTCAACTATACATGTACACATTATATACTCATTCTTTTGATGAGTTAGTTTGAGAGCTTTTACTTGAACCACTAAGTTGAAATATATCTTTTCAGGTGCTAGCATAGTTATTATTTCTACTTCCACAATCGCCTAGTAAGTGTCCAATTCTTCATAATTTTATTGTTTGTGTTCGTTAAGGTGTAATTTTTCCTTTGATTAATTAGATGGTGTGAAGACTTAATTTACATCCTTGTTGCAGCAACTATTGCTTAGGATGTTGGAGCTGAGTATATCGAAAAATCATTAATTGTCTTGTACTTTATTTGGGTTGTTTTATATTCTTTTTGCCCCAGGTTAAGGCATCTGTGGATGCTATCTGGAATACTCGTGGATTGAGATGGTCGTTTTTATTTGAGCCGCATACACAAAAAGCAGGAGAGTTTGACCTTCTGGGCTGGCTAAGGGCTATGTTTGGGTTTCACATGAAACGATCTTCATGAATATGATTGATTTTTTATTCAACATGGATGAGACTTTTGTGTATCTCTGGACACATTTCTTATGCATCGATGCATTTTTGTACATGTATATCTATACTATTATGGTTTTATTGTATAATCAGTCCAAATCTAAAAAAGCAATCTTTCTTGGAATCTCTTCTTGATACATTAGTTATTTCAAATTGAATGTAAACTTCTACACAACTTAGAAAGTTAGGTGTGTTGCATTATTGTGGAGTGTGAAAACACTCTTTGGTAGTTATTAATGCAGCTCAAATTTCAGTATAGGGGCTTAGAAAAAAAAAGGGTACAAGACCGGAACCGAACCGAGAAAAACGGATACAGGGTATATAACCAAATCGAGAGTATAGGGTACAGGTACACGGGTAGAGAACCGACCATAGAGAGGTACAGGTACACGGTTCTATCAAGAACCGAGTCGAACCGACCTTTGTGCACCCCTAGGCATGCCACTACTATTGCGTAAGAGATCGCCCGTTTTAGGATTAGGAGGCCACACTATGAAGCACCAAAACATCGAAGAAGGATAAACAAGATCAAGACTCCAGTAATTTGTTCCAATTGGAGAATGAGGACTCGCTTTTTTTCTCAATTATTATGTCTTATCCATGGTGGCCCTTTAGTAGTTTTAGATAGCCCAAGTTAAATAAAAGGGGTGTTGTTAGTAATAATTAGTTAATCAAATTAATAAAAGGGGTGTTGTTAGTAATAGTTAGTTAATCAAATTAATGAGTCTGTTAGTTGATGGTTAGAGTTAAATAGATGTTAGTAGTAAACGGCTATGATTGTGTAACAACATCTCGAGGTAGGTTTTGTAAGAGATTGCTATATAAGTAGGTTTGTGCTCTCGTTGGTTTTTATGATATGACAAGATAAGAAAAGGATATCTTTTTTAGCAAAAGGAGCGGAGAAACTTTAGGGTTTCTCATTTCAATTGTTGTTTTCACAATAGTTGGTATCAGGAGCAGGTTACAATCCCACCATGACAGGTCTTTCAGTCAATGATGTAGACAGTCGCTGAAGAACTTAAGGAAAATTATAGAGGATTTGGCATCTTTTACTTCACGAGAAGCTAATGCTCGAGCAGCTGCATCAATAAAGACAAATGAGGCTATTGAGACCATACACAACACTGTGATTCAAAAGCAAAACTCAGTCACACAAGACTTTCTGAGAGAGCTTATCGTGCAAAACACAAACTATTACATAATGATACATCAAATGGTTTTGTTTTCTCAACACCACAAGATGGAGAAACGAGTTTTCAGTTCTCTAATAATCCAACATTTCAAACTCACAGACCCCCCAAGATGGATTTTCCAAAGTTTGATGGAGAAAACCCTAGAGCCTGGATCCAGAAGTGTGAGAGGCTTTTTCACCATGAAGAACATAGATGAAGATGAAAAAGTGGGTACATCATCTCTACCTGACGGGAAAAACATATGCTTGTTTATTGGATTATCAAACTGGTAAAAAGTTCATCACTTGGTCTCATTTTTCTCTTGCAGTTTGTACTCGTTTTAAAGATATAGAAAATGATAACTATGTGGGAATGTTTAATATGTTGATACAAATATCCACTATAAAATATTATTTCGAGAGATTTGAAACCCTCAAGGCCATCATGCTTAGCAAAAAACCCCATCTTACTGAGAATTATTTTGTATTAAGTTTTCATCAGTGGTCTAAAGATGAACTCAGAAATACCATACAGATGTTCAAACCCTCCACTCTTTCAAAAGCTTTTCACCTAGCAAAGTTACAACAACTTACGTTGATGACCAACAAAAGAAGTTCATATCAACCCTAAAACCACAACCCACCACCACTCACTACCCATCTTCATTATCCAACACATCAAAAACCACCTCATATTACTCACTAGTAAAACCCACTTTCAACAAAACACCGTTTCAACCCAACAATTCAAAACCCAACTATAGTTACCCTCCTATCAAAAGGCTAACACTGAACAAATGAAAGAGAGAATGGATAAATTTCTATGCTATAACTGTGATGAACAGTTTAAGCCTGGCCATAGATGCAAACAACAACATCTTTATATGTTGCAGGTTGATGAACCAAAGGATGTGGAGAATCTAGGAGGGGATTAGAGTATAGAGGAAGAGGATGATGCTACCCCAGTTGAATGAAATATGAAGATTTCTCTTCATGCTCTCACTGGTACCACTAATAGTGAGACCATAAGGATTCTTGGGTATTTAAAAAAGAAATTCATATATATATTGATAGATACTGGCAGCACACATAGTTTTATGGATACCAACCTGGCTCAACAATTAGCATGTGTGGTTAAACCCAAGGTTCATTTGCTAGTCAAAATGGAAAATTGAGATAAAACAAGCAGGTCTGGTATGTGCAAGCAATTACAATGGTCAATGCAAGGTATCAAGTTCACTGGTAACTTAAGGTTATTACCACTTTAGGGTTGTGACATGGTTTTTGGGGCAGACTGGCTAAAAACTCTTGGTGATGTTTTGTTCAATCTTGAGAAACTGTGCATCAGTTTTTTTCACCAAGGAAGTGGGACACTTCTCTAAAAAGAACACTTATGGATTAGTGGGACACTTCTTTTTAATTTCCACTACACCCATTTCTCATTCAATACCCCCACCAATTCAAACTCTTCTCCTTGAGTATGTTGATATCTTCAAGGGAACAAAATCTTTTCCACCCAATAGAAGCCTTGACCATGCCATTCCAATGAAACCAAATTCAATACCCACAAACCAAAGACCATACAGGTTTCCTTATGTACAAAATCTGTGATTGAGACCTTAGTGCAAGATATGTTAGAATCTTGAATCATACAAACCAGCCATAGACCATTTGCTTCACCAATTTTCCTTGTCAAGAAGAAAGACATCATATGGAGGTTCCATGTTGATTATAGATAGATGAATAATATCACTATCAAGGATAAATTTCCCATCCATGTCATTGGAGCAAGGGTGTTCACCAAGCTTGATATGAAGTCTGGTTATCCTCAAATCAGGATGCATGAGCCAGATGTCCACAAAATAACTTTTAGGACCCATGAAGGACACTAGAAATTCAAGGTAATGCCTTTTGGATTAACCAATGCTCATGCAACCTTCCAAGATCTCCTGAATGAAGTGTTCAAGCCATTTCTCAAAAAGTTTGTGTTGGTATTTTTTGATGATATACTTGTATACAGCCAGTCCAGTTCAGAACATGTTCAATATTTGAAACAAGTTCAAGACCTCTTGAGACACCATGAATTACTTGCTAAAAAAACCAAGTGTTGTTTTTTCCAAGAAGAGTTAGAGTATTTGGGTCATCTAATCAATCATCAAGAAGTGGCAGTTGATCCTTCTAAGATATCTAGCATGATATCTTGGCCTACACCGAAGTCACTAAAGGAACTGAGAGGGTTATTGGATTTAACTTGCTATTACAGGAAGTTTGTGAAGGGATATAGGGTGATTTGCAATCCATTCACTGATTTTTTGAAGAAGAATGCTTTTGTATGGTCGAGTTAGGATGATAAGGCATTTGAGGAGCTAAAGCAAGCCATGACTAGTACCCATGTATTATCCCTTCCTGAATTCTCTAATCCATTCATACTAGAGACCTATGCTTGTGCCAAGGGAGTTGGAGCTATTTTAATGCAAAAGGGAATACCAATTGCTTACTTTAGCAAACCATTAGGTCCTAGATCACTAAATTTTTCCATATATGAGAAAGAATTACTAGATATTGTTATAGCAGTCACCAAATGGAGAAATTACTTGATGAGCAATCATTTTATCATACATACAGATCAACAAAGTATCAAGTACTTCATGGAGCAAAAAATGACAACTACTTTATAACAAATGTGGTTAATGAAGCTTCTTGGGTTTGACTATGAGATCAAGTACAAAAAGGGGTTATAGAATAAAGTTGTTGATGCATTATCAAGGATGCCAACTTCTTCATGTCATACCATCACCACCTCTAAACCAGAATATGCAATAGACCTATCCAGAAGTTATGAATAAGATGAAGTGGCTAAGTATACTATTGACAAACTTTTGGTTTCTCCAACTCTTGTGGAGCATTACAATTACAACAATGGGGTGTTAAAATATAAGATTATACTATATGTGGGTACTAGTGGTGACATCAACATGTCAATCTTGTTATCTTTACACTCCCCACCAATGGGTGGACATTCTAGTGTATAGGGTAGTTATCAAAGAGCTAAAGCTTACTTTTACTGGCCAGGAATGAGAAAATATGTGCTAGATTTTGTGGTCTCTTGTGATGTGTGCCAAAAAAACAAAGGGGATCTCCCTCACCCTATAGGTCTCCTCCAACCTATTCATATCCCATAGCATGCATGGCAGCATATTTCACTAGACTTCATTGAGGGGTTACCCAAATCAGATAGAAAAGATGTTATACTTGTAGTGGTTGATAGACTGACTAAGTATAGTCATTTAATATCACTTATTCACCCCTTCTCAGCTACAAATGTAATTCGAAGTTTCTTGAACCATGTCTTCAAGTCTATGGACTACCATTTTCAATCACTTCTGACAGAGAGAAGATTTTCATCAGCAATTTCTGGCAAGATTTGTTCAAAGCCATTGGTACCAGTCTCCACCTCAGCACTTCTTATCACCCCCAGACTGATGGCCAAACTGAAAGGGTAAATGCATGCCTTGAGAACTATTTGAGATGTATGACTGGTCATAAACCCAAGGCTTTCATGAGTGGTTACCATTGGAAGAATGGTGGTACAACTCCAACTACCACACCATCTTGCACGTGACATCATTCAAAGCTCTTTATGGGTATTCACTTCCCCACTTAGCCTTTTCTATTTTATTTACTACTTCAGTGGAAGATGTAGAAGACTATATCAAGGAGAGAGAGAATGCTCAGTTTGCTCAAATAATCATTACACAAATCTCAAGAAATAATGAAGTACTTTGCTGATATGAAAAGGACTGACAGGCAGTTTAGAGTGAATAACATGGTTTACCTCAAGATGCAGCCTTATCGACAGACTTTAATTGCCTTGAGGAAGAACTTCAAGTTGTCTGCAAAGTACTATGGACTACTCCTTGTGATAGAGAAGATTGGTTCAGTAGCATACAAACTCCAGTTTCCAACCCACTCCAAGATTCATCCAGTCTTCCATGTATCTCAGCTTAAAAAGAAGATTAAAGCAACAGTGACCACTTCCCCCAGCTTCCTTTGGTGGATCAACAAGGACATATCATGGTGCAACCAGTGGCTCTTTTAGGGGAAAGGATTATTGCTCGAGAAAACCTCATTGTGCCTCAACTTTTGATTCAATTATCCAACACTCAGCAGAAGACAACACTTGGGAAGATGCTAGCAATATCCAAGAACACTTTTTTGACTTCTATCCTTGAGGACAAGGATCTCTTATTAGGGGGGAGTATTGTCATATCCCTGATGTCCTTTTAGTAGTTTTAGATAGTGCAAGTTAAATAAAAGGGGTGTTGTTTGTAATAATTAGTCAACCAAATTAATGAGTTTGTTAGTTAATGGTTAAGAGTTAAAAAGATGTTAGTAGTAAACGGCTACGATTGTGTAACAACATCTCAAGGTAGGTTTTTTAAAAGATTGTTATATAAGTTAGTTTGTACTCTTGCTGGTTTTCACGAAATGACAAGAAAAGAAAAGGTTGTCTTCTTTAGCAAAAGGAGCAGAGATAAATATCAATTGTTGTTTTCATAACATATTAGTCGTAAATTGGTGCAAGATGGCACCACATTTCTTCTTTTTGATGGATATGTTACACATGTATATAGCAGTGACCAGGCCCGGGCTTACCAAAAACACAGGTCTCCATAAAGTCGTAATACCATGTGTGGGGGTTGACGCCTTCATAGTGCCGGAAGGTCAATGAAGTTACTGACCCGATGACAGAGAAGTCAGCAGAAATTGAAGCCCTGGTGAACAACAACCGTAATTATAACGGTTCTAAGGTAGCGAAATTCCTTATCGAATAAGTTCTGACCAGCATGAAAGCCGTAACGATTTGGACACCCCTCCCCCCCACCCCCCTTTTTTGGTATTGCAAGAGATAATACAAAGAATAATATTCAACTCCCTTCGTATCTCTTTTCTTTTTTTAGGTCTTAGGCAGGGGCGCTGTAACCGTATTTCAATTTCGGCACCCAATTGCATAAATTCAAGACAAGATGGCATTGATGTAAATGATATTTTAGACGTTCTATGCGTACTAGTAAGATGACAGACCTATATGTGTGACCAGATGACATATACACATTTCATGGAACTCAAATATTAATTCACAAGTGAGCGCTATTTCAGACCCTTCATGTTTTAAAATACTAAATACATGAAATGGGTGCATGTTCTCATAGTGGAGAGATCAATCTTGGATGCTTTCAGAGATTCGGCTTACGAGATACGAAGATCAGTTAACTATTAAGCAATTATTATTCAAAAAAAAATTGTCAGTTATAATGAATTTAGTTACAGAACAGTTTTAAAGAACTATCAGAGTTCATGAATTTATCTTACGAGCTGATTTTGGATACATGATTACTAACCATTGCATTTGAAAATATAAAATTCACAGCTCAAGTATAATAATGATAAGTGATTGAACCGCATTCATTCACAGGCTAATGTTGCACACTAGGTCTCTGAATTGAAACTCAAAAGGTTGTATTCATGTATAAACATTATATCTTGAGCTTAAGCGAGAATTAGGGTGCACTTATCTTCTTGAGCTGCCCGCAGGTCAATAGGTATTCGAAGCTATTCAGAATCTGTACTGCAAGTTAGATCAATATGTGTAATGCTTACTCTACCTACAAACAGTACCATATGTCAGTTTTAAAAGATTGTTATATAAGTTAGTTATTTAACTTATGTAAAACCTAAATATTTATCTTTATGTATATTCTATAATTAAAAGCGAAAGCAAAAGAGATCGATTATAAATACCTCCAGCCATTGCTATTTGAAAGCTTAATCCTTGAGTATGTTCTATATGATCACTTGATTAGAACTTTGATTCCAAACCCTCCTCCTCAACTTAAATGGTGTATTTTCATATGAGAGTGAATTTGGTGCCCTTAATCCTAATTTTTGCTATCATTTCCCATATACTAACTCTAGCCATCATAGAGTAGTTGGCATGATAGGATGAAGTGGGGTGGTTTTCTAAAGTGGAGAGAGTCATGGGGAGTTGCCTTGATCAATTACAACTTCCCACTAAATGGATCACTTTATTTATTTATTTTTCCTTTGACTAATTAATAATTAAATAAATTAGTTATTGAAAAAATTGCTAACATTCTCCCACTTGATCCATTTAACGAGAGACTTCATATACGGATCATGGCGACTAATCCTCTTTAAGAGCAAGAATTAATCTTCCATGTATCACAATATACTTAGTCTTTCACCACTCATACTTAACTTAATGAGTAAACCATATGTTTACTCTAGGTAAAACTATAATGATATTTCTCAACAAAATAACTAAAGTAAGTACGTATATAATTCCAAATGAGAAATAATCCAACTAAATGAAAGCTTCAGAAAAAACATAAAGAATGTACTACATAATAGGACCAAGTCCCATCCTTAATACATGATCCTTGAATTCTTTAATATGCATGCCTTTAGTCAAGGGATCAGCTATCATCAATTCAGTGCTAATGTGTTCAATGATCACTCTTTTCTTGTACACGTTCTTTTACGGCTAGATACTTTATGTCGATGTGTTTACTTCGACTTCCTCTCTAATTATCCTTAGCCATAAAACAACAACTGAATTATCACAATACATTCTTAATGGTCGGCTAATAGAGTCAACAACTCTTAGCCCAGATATGAAGCCTTTCAGCCATACACCATGTGAGGCATTCTCAAAACAAGAAACGAACTTAGCCTACTACTTCAAGACTATTTGTTCGTTTATATATAAGCATGTTATCCTTAGTACCCTTAAGTTATCTCAATACTTTCTTCGCAGCCTTACAGTGATCGATTCCTGGGTTACTCTGATGTTTTCCTAATACTCCAACGGCATATGAAATGTCAGGTGTAGTATAGACATGAATATACATAATGCTATCAACAGTTGAAGCATATGGAACATTTTTCATTTGTTCCCGTTCAATGTCATTCCTGGGGCATTGGTCCAAACTGAACCAATCATCTTTTACAATGGGTGCTACACTTAAGGTATATACATTGATTCATCACTTAAGGTCTCCCACTGATCTTAAGGTATATACATTGATCCATAAGTATGAATCTGTAGAATTTATGGCTTGTGAAAATAACATAAGATCATTATCGGCTCAAATATTACAATCCGAATCTCGCAGATACACTAAATAGTCACTAGAAATAGTTGACAATCAACTTGTCACTTGAAACAGTAGGTGGAAGTTGATCATCATTTTTTTTTTTTCATTTTTTTAGGAACAATATCCTGAAATTGATCACTCCCACTAATCAAGTCATTCTCAAGAAATTTAGCATTTCTTGATTCCACAATTCTAGTTCTATGAAGAAATCTACTATAGTACTCTCCACCTCTATCTGATCTCACAATCTTAATGTGTTTACCACATTGTTTCTCTACTTTAACCTTAAACAATTTAAAGGCATCCAAAAATTCGTCTTTAGAACGAAACTAGTAAAGATACATATATTATGAACAATCATCTATGAAGGTGATAAAGTATTTCGGATTATTAGCGTTCATGTGCAGACAATAAATGTCCGTGTGTATGATCTCTAATAGGTTTGAACTTCTCTTGGCATCAATTTTGTGTTTGTTAGTTTGCTTTCCCTTAATGCAACCAACACAAGTATCAAAATCGGTAAAGTCTAAAGTACCTAGTACCCCATCCTTTACCAATATCTTAACTTTCTCAATGGAGATATGTCCCAATCTCCGGTGCCATAAAATAGAGGAGTCCTCATTCATAATACATCTTTATAACCCAATATTAACATGCATAGAACTATGAGTGATATGATTTTGCAAATAAAGACGATAGACAAAATACCATAACCAATAACTTCAGAATTTCTGAGAATACTGAAACCAGAATCTGAAAAATTAAAGGAAATTCATAAAGGTACAAGTCTTGAAACTGAAATCAAGTTTCTAGCGAAACCTGGTACATAAAATGTCTTTTCTAAATGCAAAATAAAACCACTACATGGTAACTTTTCGTCATTTTCCATCCTCAATCTCCCCTCCTCTTGAACACACATGGTCATAAGTTCATTAATTGACCATTTATCCTTATGTGTGTATAAGATATCTTAAAAGGGGCCATATTGTGGAGGAAGAGTACACAAAATGAAATAAACTAGGAAAGAATCATACATGGTAACTTCCAAATCCTTAAGTTGGGCCGCACTATCCCTCATGCTCATGATATAATCACGCACATTCTTAAACTCATTGTGTCTCATGAATGAAAACTTCATAACTAAGGTGCTAGCAAGAGCTTTGTCAGAACTTACAAAATGCTCATCAATGGCTTTAAGGAGATCTTTAACCTTAGTATGTTTATCGACAGAACCCCGAATACTAGTACAAATTTTGGTCTTTATGAACATAACTGAGAGACGATTAGATCGATCTCATTTTTCATAAAGATCAACTGCATCTAGAGCACTAGTCTCAGTTATGCTAGGTGGTTCGTCTTTCCGAATATCATAGTCGATATCCATTCATCCCAATTGTAAAAGCACTATTTCTTTCCACACCTTATAGTTATCACCCTTTAATTCAGGAATGTCACAATTGACATCAGAAATATTTCCAGTTAAAATTGTTGCAAAGAAAAATATATACATGCTTATAAACAAAAATTTGAGACTTAAACTTAATCATGATTTACCAATGCAAGTCATGTATAAAAAATATGAATCTAGTGACATAAAACTTGCCTGTGGGCTAAAGTCCTACTCAAATTAGATTCATAACTACATGATGAAACTATTAAACCATATTCATTCCTTAATTCCTGTGGGTAGATTAAGAAACATAATTCAATATTTCACCCCAATTAATCATACAAATATAATAAAATTTCCTGTGGGCATATTTCATCACATTACGTATGATTAATTACAAATTTATGTCTAGTTTCCACATGTGATTTCTTAAGAAAATTTTAAATAACTAGAGATGATGTGGCTACTCTCTAATTACTAAAATTATTAAATCACTTGACATATTTCTTTAATCTTTGTTCATGTACAATCCTAATGGTTTTATTTATAACCATTGCACATGTCAACAAATAATAATACAACAAATATTATTAGAGCTAAACATACATATTTAAATGATTCTCTCTATGCCTGTAAACATACATATTTAAATGATTCTCTCTATGCCTGTATGTGATTGAGAACAAAATCACCATGTGAAAAATTAAAGATTGTATGTGCACTCAATGGTTTTATCACTCTAATAGTTCACTTAGACCCCGTAAAATCGAAGTCATACTCGAGTTTAAAAGCATCATAAACTTATCACTGTGGGGTTTGGCCGATACCTTAATTTAGCTACAGATCATAAACATCCTTAGTTTTTTAAATTAAATATATTCTGCAAAACTATATTCTCTACTGTCACCCAAACATAACCTTTCAGAAATGCTCACAATATCTCGTTTATTTTTACCAAGTCTCTGTATGTACTAATTAATGTAAACTGGCAATTTAACCGTAAATATTGTCGTCTACTTGATCAAAAACATAATCTCAGCACAAAACTGAAACTAACATTCAAAGGTAAAAAGTAACGTTACACTTACCTGATTTTTATGAAATTCAACCTGAAAACTTATAAGAACCTACATTACAACATATTAAATTTTCAGCAGGTTCTAACGGCTGGAATTTCCAGACTAAGGTATTCAATAAACCTTATTTCAACATAATTCTCTACTGACACAGTTTGGTCTAGCAGGGTTATGGGGTACTAAACGGAGTCCGATCTTCCTGAGATTTTTACAGGACAATTATAACAACAGGTATCATACGTAGTTAAATTATGAGAAACATCTAACGGTTGGATAATTTTTTACAAGAGCTCCTCGGTACCACATGGTATCTGAATTTTCCAGAAATACAGTTTCGAAAATCAATCTATTCGGAGCCTTAACAATGTCCGATTGTCTTCAAAATTTAAGAGAAGACATATGAGATCTCGACTAATACATAATCAAAATCCAGCCCTAACCAACGATTGAAAAATTATTAATAGCCAAATCAATTTTATGAAAGCTTATTGGAATTAAAACTCATCAACAAAATAATTTCATAACAAGCAAGGCAGAGGTGATTACAGAAGGTATAAAAGTACAAGAATAATTTAGTTAAACTCTCCATATGTGAGTTATAAAGAAACAATATAATTCAAGCTTTTCGGATTTATAACGAGATTAAGCTTTTGCTTCTAAGAAGCATGATCAGGTTAAAAGAGCTAAAGCTCACAAGATTTCAAAGCTACATTCTAAGATGAATATCAAGCATCAGATTAAAGTTATTGCAAAATTCAAGTTCAAACAAGATAGGCTTTTAAATTATAAGTTCTTCTATGAGAAGTTATACTAGCTTAAAAACAGGTCAGCTAATAGGTGACAGATAAACGAATTCACTTTTCTTTGTGAGCAATAGAACAGTTGCAATGTCTGAGATTAAGCTATACCAGTTCTGGGAAGGTTCATAATTCAAAGTCATGCGTTCAAGCTCAAGGATGTTCTAAGTTATCAGATAACATTCATGCTTATGTGCTTACAGTATCAGATCAAGTTGTTAAAAATGAGGCAGTTAATCTCCTCCCTAGCTTATGTTTATGCCTTAAAGAGCACCGGGTCAATTTTAAAGCTCACGGAAAAATTTCTAGATATTTCATTCAGAGATAAACATTATGCATCAGGTTTCAATTGAAATTACTAGAGAAGATTGGCGAAACATCATGCTTTAACTACTTAGATATTATGTTATAGCATTTGGAGATCACCAATAATATTGTATCAATAAGCCTCAATAGTTGATTTTAAGACTCTCCATGCAATAACATAAATTATTAGGCATGGTGAAACATGTTAAACATTGAAATACACAGAATATGCCACAAGATATACTTACTAGGTTCTAAACATGATATAATCATTGTGATGCCATGCTTAAGTTTTTCAGAAGCATCAGATCATGCTCAACCTGATCAGTTAAAGTTCATCATAGTTTAAAATGTTTTAAACATAGACGTACATCATATATCAGTTTTAAACTAAAGATATCATAGAAATTTTGTGAGATTTCAGTTAAAAAAGAAAGTGAGTACTTATCTTCCATGAGTTTGCTGAGTTTCAATACTGTTGCGTACATGTTCTCAGAACTTCAATTACTCTTATAAATGTCTGAGTAGCGTTGGTGTAATCGAATGGCATTGGTGAGTCAGATTTTTCAATGAGCAGTTACTTCTGCTGCTTGTGTATGACTGGCTGCAAGTTGAACCTCGGCTCGCGGGACTGAATTTTTAGCAGCTCTGTCCCTGCTGTTGATGTAAGGGATAGTGAATAGTAGGTGCCTAGTTGTGGCAGTAGTCAGCGGAGCTTCCCAATGACACCATATTTGGACCAAGCCGCGGGTACGCAACAATCTTGTGCTCATCCCCTGACCTTACTGATATTCAAGCTTACAATCCAAACTTCCGTGCAACTTCACAAATACAACAATGCATCAAAATATGACTGGTACACTTCAAACTTGCAAGAAGATTGATGATAAAGGCACTCTGCAATACATGCGTTGGGGGGTGTTGGCAATTAACTGTCTTAGTACTCTTCTAATGTTGAATGAGCATCATGCGACGAGTGGTGCAGTACCAAATATCACGCATTCAAGAACAGCAAGTTTCCTCATCAACAGTTGAGGTTCAGGAGACCTTCGGAACTGATTCTGAAAACAAGGAACCAAATTTCCTTGATTAGCTATTGCAATTCAAATATTGAATACCTTATTTCTCCATTTTAATTAAGAACTACATCAGTTTTTCAATTAGAGCTATTGGAGTCATTCAAAATAAGGTGCAAGTGCAGCTCGGGTGGAAAATCAAAAGTAAATCAAACTCAAAATAATTCTATCGGTAATAAACATCAAGACGCGGTGATAATAAATCAGAAGTTTGACTTTAATCGACATTACGAATCGATAGATTGATCAAATTTCAGTTATAAACCCTAAAAAAAGATTGGTAAAATCTCTATGAAACTTTGCATTGAAACGAAGATAAAAAACGAAACAAACACAAATCTGAGTTACAATTGTGAATAGAATGAGGGTTTTGATCAGAATCAAAGCTTTTAGAGGTTTTTTTAGTGGACTTTCTGTGTAATACGTACATAGCTATAAACAGGTTAAATAGAAATAAACTTAAATGTTTTGTATAAGTTAACCGATCGGATATTGTTCCTTGAGCTCGGATGATAGTTGATTTCATATCTAGATTTAGTTGGTGCTCTATTTAGCTGGTGTAGTTCTGTGTAGTCGGAGAGGGAGAGTGGAGCGGTTGGTTTTGAAGGAAGCGTGAAAAGAGAGAGATGGCGCTTCACAGTCTAGTGACGCACTTTCTCAAGGCCGCATGTTTAAATTTTCGTCGACGGTAGTTAATATGATTATATACGAGATGAAAGTGAAAGTATCCGCACGTGAAAGAAGAGGGCGGAAATAAGTGTGAAAAAGTGTTGAACGGCTGTAGAAGAGAGGTGGGGAAGGCGCGGAGGAGAAAAAAAAGACGCGGAGGACAAAAAGAGACCGATACGAGAGAAAAGAAATCATGTAGGAATCGGGCGGCTGGGTTATAAATTAGACTCTCACTATGTTCTTTAACTTATTAGTACAATCCTATGGATTGAATTTAGTTTTTATAACTTTTAAAAACACACCTAATTAGTCGAGAATTTGTCATGTACATCAAAACCAACAGGTCTATGAGATTTTGAAGACTGATCACCACAGCTAGATTTAAGGTTACTAGAATTCATAGAGATAAAGATTAGTAGAAGTGAAGAAGAACAAGAAAGATATATGATTATGATTTACAGGGTTTATGAACATGTTATTTATAGATTAGATATAAGAAACTAGAAATAGAAAAGGAAAAGGAAAAGGAAAATAGATTGGATTGGATTCATAATTTTACTTTGATTTGGTTTCTAAAAAATTGTAAAATTCTGTTTAATTTCTTATTGGATTGTATTAATAATAATGGTGGATTGGAAATAGCAGCAGTCTTCTTAAGTATCATTTTTTCTTTTTTTTTATAAACTTTCTTTTCTTACCTCCTTATTTATTACAAAACTGTTAGTTTTTCCTTAATAAGCTAACCTTGTATCATTGGTCAACAACCGCTTACTTTCCTTAACCTTCCTATTTTCCTTATTATCCTTAGATATTATATTTAGGATCAGACTAAATCCTTTTTAGACCGGATTGAGTCCCCAAATTCTTTATTCTTTTATGGATTTGGGCTTACAAATCACGTAATGACCTTCCAACCCAAATAGTGAATTTTCATAAACCATGCCACAGAGGTAGGTATAACCAGGATCCGAGATTTTTATACATTATCTAAGGAAAACACGGGGAGCCTAGGAACACCAATACGTCTAAGTCTATATAATGTAGTGAATACCAACATAGTTAACATCAATATAAAGCGATAACATAGTCAAGTAAAAAACAATGACTAAGACAAAAGACGAAGAGCCTCCCACACCCGAGCCAATGCGACATCAGTAGTTTCCATAAAAATAAACACGTTATTTATTTATACACAAATGGTAGTGATTCTCCACTCCTAGTAGAACCGGCAGTGAACAAACAACGCTAGTGCCAGAAGGAATCCCTAGTGAAACGCCTCTGCAATGGCAAGATTGGTCTCTATAACACGAGAATGCCACATCGAGTTCTCACTTTAAAAGTGATGCAAGCTACACGGAGAACGACCTATAGCCGAGTGGCGTAAGAAATTTTTAAAACTAAACATACGCAGGCCATTCCAATTATAGATAGATTACGATCAATCACATTTAGAAAATGTAACTTAAACATCACCAATTCATATTAGAAATAATAAAGTATGCATTTAATATAATTCAACTCTTAGAAAACATGTCCAACAACAAATTAGTACAACAGCCGCACGAAAAACAACAAGAAATAAAATAAGATGAAATAAAGAAGAAACATTAGTTATAAAGAGCGATGCTCCGGTAAGTGCGGAAAGCTTATTTTCCTTCTCCACCAAAGTTTGTCTCTTCGAGTGAAAATGGGTATTAGATGCCTTTATCCCAGCAACAACACCAGCTATTTCGGTGGCCAGGCGCAGCTGAGGTGCTTGGTGCTTTTTTATCAGCTTACGCTCATTTTTTTCCTATTCATTAAACTAAGCAATCTCGCCTAACAGTAATTGAGGACGAGATTTGTACCTCTCCTCGATTCCTGGTAGAAGAGTTTCCAACCGAGCGATATTGAATTTAAGGTTCGGAGGAAAAATGAATGATTCATTCTGAAGGTCCAATCTTTTTCAAATAGACTAGCTTATGCATTGATGACGATGTATCTAGTAGCACCTGTGTAGCTATGAGGATGTGTTTTTCAGAAAGAACCTCCAAAGATGGTCTGTGGCGATGCGTATCGACGACCCATTAATAGAATTCCTTCTGATCGAAGCCTGCATAACCATAGAAATTAGACGAAGCCGCATCCTATTTAAAAGTGAACCAAGTCGCCTTCCCAACCAGAGAATTTGTGGCAGAAGAAAAAGTATGATGGATAGGTGACATTCCGGAGTGGTTAATATATGTTTTGTTTAACCGTTTCGTCACACAAAAGATCGTTTTTCACCGTTCAGATTCTCACCTTCTTGTCGTCCATTCTTTCGCATGGCACAGTCCTAATAAACAAGGATTTTGACGTCATAAATCATGTCACAGCCGCGGCGTAACTAGGATTTGAGATTTCTATAAATTATCCAAATAAAACACGTGGAGCCTAAAAACACAAATACGTCTGAATCTATATAATTTAGTGTCCACCAACATAGTTGTGAGTATCAAAAAGTTGCTCTGACACGTGGCAGCAAATTGCGGAGCACAAGATGTCCCGATGCATGGATCGAAATGCTGAGGGATCGTACCAAGGTTCGAAGCAGGGATCGAACCAGGGATCGTACCAAGGTTCGAAGCAGGGATCGAACCAGGGATCGTACCAAGGATCGAAACATGGATCGAACCAGTCCCGTAGGATAAGAAGATTAGATCGACAAGTGGACGGATAGGGAGAAGCCACATAGAAATATCTGGAAGAGATTAGGTCGACACGTGGGACGATTAGAGGACGCCACGTATTGAGGGTTGGGTGACTCATCGACCCAAGTTGGGTGACTCATCGACCCAAGCTGAAGCATTTTCGTTTAAAAGGAAAAGAAGAAGAACAGAAAGGGGGGAGGCTTCTTCTCCAACTAAAATCTTTGTAAACAGGAGAATTCCAATGGAGTTTTCAAATTTGTAACCTCAAATTCATGAATAAAAACCCTCACAATTTCACTACCCGTGAACGTAGGCCATTAAGGGCTGAACCAAGTTAAATGATGTGTTCAATTTCTTCTCTTCTTTTGGTTGATTTTTGATGATTTTGGTTGTTTTGTGTTGAAGAGATTTTTGGCACAAACAATTTGGCGCTAGAAACAGGGAGGAGTAATGGATTTATCCAACCTGCTACACAAGAAGATTCGGTTACACAGAAAGTAATAAATCAAGCTGGATCCTGAAATTCTAAGGAAAAAGAAAGAGTTTCTCATGAGTATCCTTACAACAAAATAAGGCAGCAGTGGATCGGCGTAGAAGAATCGATGGAATTCATCATCAAAAATTGCATCTACAAAGAAAACTCATCTCCAAAATGCAAATCCCAGCAGCAAAAAATTTCATCTCGATTCCATATGTTCTTTCTATTCTTTTTGTTCTTTATGCTCTTCAAAATTCGCTTCAAAATAAAATTTTGGGAAAATCCCCAAACTTCAATTCAAAAATCAATTTTGATTTCGGATTTACAACAACCAAATCATGTTTTACAAACCCATCCAATTGATTTTCGAAAACCCTAAGTATTAAAATTACAAATGAATTTGGGAATTTTTCTCACTACTTTGATTCAATTCTTTTATCTGAATTAATTGTTACGATTTCTATGATTTTGCGGATGATTTAAATGATTGGTTTGTTTTGAATGAGTGAATGAATGCAGGGAAAAAGCTTGAATGGTGTTAGAAATCACCAACAATTCCATGGGTGAATCAACAGTTAACAGCAGCTAACCATGCTTGGAACCACATCAAATTTAAGTGCAATCAGATTGTTCATGAGAAAAAGTCATAGCACTCAAAATTTATTTCAGAAAGCTAAGGGAAATGGAGCCTGAATTGTCCGAGAAAACAGAACAAGAAGTTGGAGTAACCCATTTCTGTTTTGGTTAACAATTTGATTGTGATTTATGATCATGAGGAACCATAACTTCAAGGTGTTATGAACAGGTTGTATGTTCTAATCTCATTCTCAATTTCAATTTCTATGATCAAAATAGAATTTGGGTTTTGGTTAAATTAGGGTTTTTAACAAATGAAGTGTTTAAACTCTATTTTAGGGTATATGGATGCATGGGTGAACTGTTTTGTTCATAAATTTCATGTTTATGGGTCAAGATTATGTGAATTAATTTTCAGGGTTCTGTAAGAAAGAGTGGTGTTTTATAAACATACTGATTTGCTATGATATGGTTTGATTGTAGAAATTCATCATATTATCAAATCTTATTTGAAAATCCCGTATGCCTTGTATGCCATATAACCTCAGTTCTTTTTCTACTGATATCCATCGATCCAACTGTTGGATCTTTCTGAAATTTTATCATGTTGTTACTTGCTACGTAATAGAGGTACCCTCCAAATTTCATTATGATCAGGTTAGGAAAGGCAGTGGAAATTGTTGCAATACAGAGAACTATTCCTGTAGGATATGACTGAGTTGTTGAGTTTAAACGAAATACTTATACTGCATGCCTGTCTCTCATTTTTGGATATGATGAACCCATTTTTGTTATGAGTAATGTGTAAAAATTTCAAAACAAATGGATCATAGTAAGTACCTCAAATAGAGGATTTTAAACGATTGTGTCTTCCTGAATTCAGCAATTTTGGATCATATGATATCAGTCATATCTCATAATCTAACCGTCACTTTTAGCTCAAATTTTTATAGCATGTCCCTGTTGTTGTTTTGAATGTAGGGTTAAAATTCCATTAGGATCCTGCAAGTATAAGGCGTGTTTTTAAGATGGACAGTAGGGTATGTTCGCAGGACATATTCCTGAATTTTCATGTATATGGAGGAAGTCTTGTGCTATGTTTGAATGTGCTGAGAAAATTGAATGTTATATATAGTTGAATTTGTCTTGAGGCTTGAGAATCTGTTTTGGAACCGTTCATGACATTGATTGAATTAAAGGGTTTCCTTCACTAGTGATAATCAGGATTCATTTGGGGTTTGATTCCTGTTTTGATTGGGTTTTAAAATGTTCTAAAAGATATTCTTGTATTATTGCATCTTAACTGTCTGTACTTCTTAACCATCCTCAACAGCTGCACATGTCTGTACATTAACCAAATTCCTGTTTTAGAAATGATCCTGTGTTATCAAATGAACCTGTATGTCCTGTTTTAGAATTCTTAACTTCTACGTTTCAACATGACTGTTTGTGAAATCTTCCCTTGAACTTGAAGAGAGACCTGTATTTGAACATCACCTGTTTATCTTTAAGTTTGAACCTGTCAACCTTTATTGAATCTGTTTGAACCCGCCATGCCATGTTTAAGCTTTTCCCTCCTGTTTTCCTTTAAGACCACCTGCAACTCAATGATTCAACTGAACTATCTGTTTCACTATACCCATTTGACAGTCTTACAATCTAAGTTTATACCTTTTTAAACTGTAATGCCATATTAAACCTGTGTTGAACTTGCTTGTTTTAAACTTGAGCCTTTATTGAACCAGATTTTTAAACTTGTGAAATGAATTGTGTTAAGAACTGCTTGACCCAGTATTGCCTCTTTGAGATGATTGAACCTTGTTGTTCTGTTGGGATTCTAAGTTAAATCATCACTTGCAATTTCTCTGAATTCTCATTTTGAACCCTTGCTTAGTTATGTCCTGTTTGACATCCTAAATTTGATTAGCATGTTGTGGATAGATGGGAATGGTCTAATTGCTGATAGATTCAATTGTGAACTGAACATTCAAGGTATAGCTCACTGTATTATAACTGATGAGAACATGCCTCACTTTACTTTCATTATGATTTTCCCATTTTTTGATACCTCACTAATGAGAATATACCTCTCTGATCAGTAGTGGTATTAGTTTGCTGTAGATGTCCAGAAAAATTGTTAATTTCAAATATGATTTACATTGTTGTATCATAGGTTAATTCTCACATGTTCAAATTGAAACCATGCTTAAATGACTGGGAAGAGCTAAATTGTCTTGTGAGTTTAAATGGTAAACTAATGATAGATTTGTAGCCTTGGATGTGGGAGGTAGTTTTACTTCTGCAGCTGAAGTGTATATTGCCTTTAACATGCTTGTATGAGATTCAAGTTTGCTTACCTGTAAATGAAGCTGGTAGCCTCAACTTTTGGAAAAGACTCCTCAACAGGTTCCGATTTAACGGTCACAGTTGAGTGTCGCAGTTCTCACAATAAGTCTCATCAAAGAGCTAAGTATTTCTGTGATTTTTTCACTAAATAGGTACTTAAGTATTAGAAATCTGGCTTTACCCCTATACATACACAATCTCAATTTTCTCTGATTATATGATTGATATGATAAGATGACTGATTGTCTGCTTGTGACTAGACAGTGAATGTTATTCATTATGATCGTTCTTTTGTAAATTAAAATGTGAACATGAATAGTAAAATTTGGCAATCTGACATGATTGAGATCTCTATGATCTGTAAATGTAATTGATTTATACATATGATGTATTTTAATTTTAGCATGTAGTAATCAAAATATTAGCATCATTTTGAAATGAATTCATAGCTCATGATGAGTGAGTTTTAATTTTAACTCATAGCACTCTCCTTGAGTTTCTTCTGTAGCTTGCAATTAGCATTGAGTTTTCTCCGCTGAATGTTTATCCCAAGTCTAATTTGATCCTTAAATGACTCAAACTTCATATCTAATTTTACTGAGACCAATCTGATGTTTCTTAGAGAATAGGTGTCGTGCCTGTAATGCCTTTGAACCTGGATTATGCATTCAATGTTGACAAGCTATAGCTTGTATAGGCTCACATGGTGATTGTGCTATAACCTCTTTTTTAATCTCATATACTTTAATCCTCAATAAATATCCTATATATATGTTTGTACATTCAGATCCTGTATAGATGAGTTAGTTTGTAAGAATTAGATTCATTTGCTCATTAGTTTAACAACTGAAGCTCCAAAGGGAAATTTCTGTTGTATGCATGAAATTGGTTTCATATGTTTCTGTTAGTATGAACCTGTAAGAGTCATTGCAGGGAAAGACAGATTTTAATAGCCTGAATCAGGCTGGAATACCCATAAAACAGACAAGACTCTGCTGGATTTTCTTTCCAGTGAGTCGGCTCACTAAGTTTGATCCAACTCAGTTGAACCAGACCAAATCTCTTTGCTTATCATTTTGTATGCTGCATGATAAATTTCCTTTATTATCTTTAAAAAAAAAATATAAAAAAAATGATGATATAGCTAGATAATTATTATCACAGCTTCAAAAGACATATACTGATCCGCAAGCATTTCGGAAAAGATAATTATGCATTATTTTTTTAATTTTTTTGATTATAAAGTTTATAATATTAATTGCGTATTAGAAGTAGCAATTTTAAATTTAAGAATGATTATTGATTATCATCTTTAAATGATTCAATCATGATTTTTCGTAATTGCTCAAAAAGCATGAGCTTATTTGATTTGTATACGCATCATCTGTCATACAGTATGAATTGGTCAAATGATTTCAATAGTATCTGAATCACATGTGATATCATGCATTATGATAATTAATGTCATAATCATAGAAACTTATTGATTTAATATGATAAATTTTTGGTCTGAACAAATTCTAATTTGTTTGATGAGATTTAACAGTAATATTCAATTAAAAGCATGAAAATCATTTTTAGCTTGTACCCATTTAATGTTATGAAATTTTTAAGACATTTCTATGAGATGTGAAGATACCTATGAAGGACACTTCAGAGATGCGGCAGCTATGCAATAATAATGCACTGGGGGGCATGCTAAAAAGAAATCAAAGTTTTAGCTATAAAATGAGCTAAATACTGCGCGCCAATTAGGTATTTTATTTCAATAATTACTTAATACAAAATAAATAATATTATTCGCCAGTTATATGCTTTTTACTTCTTAGCATAAGGCAATAATTGATAGATACTTCAAATAGCTCATACTTCATGAAGAATATTCAGTAAATACTTCAATTTATTCTGAACTTCTTCGAAAGGCGATGCCTCTTATATTTCTTGCGGAAATCTGAACGTTCCAACATGAATTATCATTCAAACAGCAATTACTTCGGAATATTCATCTGGATAATTCTCATGTCTTATTTAAAAATATATGTCATATTTTATTTCTATATATGCTTCTCATGTATATAGAAGAATATGGGATATGTCTTAAATAAGAAATGAGAAATGAGAAATATCTGGATGATTTTTCAAGTATACTTCTCATCTACATTTCAGGTATATTTCTTACCGATATTTCTCCGTTCAGGAGACAAAAAAAAAAGACTGGTGGGTGCATCCCCAATGAGGGAACTCATATAAAAGTCTTGAAATAAGGCTAATGGGCGCATCCCCAAAGAGGGAACCCAAGAAAGAGCCTTAATAAAATGATGGACCACACATAATTTACTCCATGCCAGGGATAAATTAGGCGTGTGATCCTACTAAGCTCAGTGGCTAGAGCAAATTTATGGGACACATTAATTTACTCCATGCACGAGATAAATTAAGCGTGTGTTCCTACCAAGCTCCGTGGCTGGAGACATGATAAGACTATTAGGTCGCAGAACCTATGAAAGAGTCTTGATACAAAATACTCATTTTTCAGAGTACGGTTCGGGACCAACCCTGTATCTTACTCCTGGCTAGGGTTTGTTTCGTATGTGTGGGATCTCGATTCATTGTACTCATGAAAAAATGTTTAACCCAACGATCAGTATATATATAAAATTCTGCTTTGTAGGGACAAAAATATGACGAGGCCATGAAAATACACAAGTCTGAAGTGCTACCGTTGCACAAATTTGAAGTATTGTTAATCCGAAGCATGGATCGCACTAAGGACACTTCAGAGCGACATCATGGTTCGGTCCCTAAGCGATGTCATCACTTCCCGAGCAAGGAAAGAAAAGCTTTAACGATACAACTAACGATAAGTATCCTTTATTTCTTTGACTTAAAATTTTCTCTTGCTTTAATTTTTCTTGTTTGTATAAGTCATGAAAAGGACTCTTATTGAAAGGTGAACAGGCTAAAATGCCACCCACCACAATTATCGGAATGTCTGGCGCAAATAGGCTTTGGCGCGTATAAAGAAAATAACGCCCAATGAATAACCTGACATGTGACCCGTTCCGATTGTTACTTTGAATTTGAATTCCTGATTGATTTATACATTTATACAAGATTCAATAATTGGATGAAAGATAGTTTATTAATCAATTTATCCTTTTTGGTTAAAACGCCTGAAATGATATTATTATTACGCTAATATGCGTTTATGTATAAGTTTTGCAGCAAAATTCTATTTTTGAATGGATCAGGTTCATACTCTTATCGTGACAAGGCCAAGCAAGAAGTAACTGAAGTAATTTTCTTAAGAGTTTTTCTTCAAATAAACTCTCAAGAAAAAGGGGCAAGTTGTGAGTATCAAAAAGTTGCTCTGACACGTGGCAGCAAATTGCGGAGCACAAGATGTCCCGATGCATGGATCGAAATGCTGAGGGATCGTACCAAGGTTCGAAGCAGGGATCGAACCAGGGATCGTACCAAGGTTCGAAGAAGGGATCGAACCAGGGATCTAACCAGGGATCGTACCAAGGATCGAAACATGGATCGAACCAGTCCCGTAGGATAAGAAGATTAGATCGACAAGTGGACGAATAGGGAGAAGCCACATAGAAATATCTGGAAGAGATTAGGTCGACACATGGGACGATTAGAGGACGCCACGTATTGAGGGTTGGGTGACTCATCGACCCAAGTTGGGTGACTCATCGACCAAGCTGAAGCATTTTCGTTTAAAAGGAAAAGAAGAAAAACAGAAAGGGGGGAGGCTTCTTCTCCAACTAAAATCTCTGTAAACAGGAGAATTCCAATGGAGTTTTCAAATTTGTAACCTCAAATTCATGAATAAAAACTCTCACAATTTCACTACCCGTGGACGTAGGCCATTAAGGGCTGAACCACGTTAAATGATGGGTTCAATTTCTTCTCTTCTTTTGGTTGATTTTTGATGATTTTGGTTGTTTTGTGTTGAAGAGATTTTTGGCACAAACAATAGTTATTGTCAAAAGATAAAGCGACAAATAGTCAAGTAAGAAACAACGACTAAGGCGAAACACGAAGAGCCTCCCGCACCCGAGGAAATGCGACATCAGTAGCTTGCATGTAAATAAATACGTCTTAATTATTACAAGAAATGGTATCGATACTCTGTTCCTTGTAAAACGGGCGATGATCAAACAACGTTGGTGGCTTTAGAAAACCCTCGTGATACGCCTATGCAACGGCAAGATCATTCTCCATCACGTGAGAATGCCACATCGAATTATCACTTTCAAAGTGATGCAAAGCTATACGAAGCACGTCCGATATCCGAGTTCTGTAACAAAGAAACTAAGCGTATGCGGGTCATTCCAATACAAGTGATTATGATAAAATGTAACTAAAACATCATTAATTTATATTTATATTTATATTTATATTATAAATTGGAAAAGAGTGCATTTAATATAATATAACTTTAGGAAAATTTGTTCAACTACAAATTAATAAAACAGCTGTATGAAAAACAAAAGGAAGAAAGAAAGATGAAATAAAGAAGAAACATTAAAATAAAGAATGATGTTCCGGGAAGGGTGGCAAGTTTAAGGGCATATCTGGTATGGTTTTTAAAAGCAGTTTTTTGTTTTTAAAAACAGAAAAAGCAGAAAAAGCGGAAAAAAACTTGTCTGATAGGAATATATTTAGAAAACATTTTTCAACTATTTTAAGTTTTTAAAAATGAAAAAACAGAAACGATTATTAATCGTTTTCCCTTTTTTTTTTTTTCTAGGTTAACAGCCAACGCTACCACTCCATCGCCGCCACTTTCAACGGCCAACGCCACCAGCTTCTTCTTCTAGTCTGATCAAGTAACAAACATCACCATCAGTCGAACCTAGAAGCTTGAGTAGAAGACACTGATTATGAGCTTGATTATAAAGGTATTGCATGTATCATTTTATCTCATTTTCTTCTTTGGTTTTGATAATATGAGTTAGATTTGAACTGATTTTGATATTATGACTTTATGAGTTAGATTTGATATTGGGGTTTTGTAAAATTAAAAATATTTGGGGATATTTCAAAATTAGGGTCATTTAGGTTGATTTACACATTAATATGAACTGGGTTATGCTTAATTTTGATAACTTTTACAAGTTACTTCAGATTGGTATTCTAAGTTTTAAAGATATTACTGTTGAGTTTGATTCTGTTTTTTCTTCTTGTTTTATTTGTTTATGATTTTGTATTTTGTAATTCTATGTGTGTGCAATACAGGGGGTAGTGAGCTTCTGACTAAAGATTATTCTTGTGATATTGCTCTTCCTTGCATCAAGAAAAGGTGAGTTCTCTTATGACAGTATCTATGTTACTATCTTTGTCAACTACTATTACTAGTGTTTGTGCATGAATGGATGGATGTGAATGTTTGTTGGTTCTTGATTGTTTGGTTAATGTGTCCAAACAAATCAATAATGTTGTTCTTGTTTTTAGGGGTGGTCAAAAAGGGGTATGACTTGCTCTGTTTATTTGTCAATGAATGCAAAATGGTTTAGATGGTTTATTGTTAACGATAGGGTCATGTTGGTGGTTGTTCCCTTGGTTAAGTGCTAGTTTATGGTGTATAAACGTACACGTAGAAGGGTTCATACCTTATTTAGCAAATGATGTATGAATCTCAATATAGTTTATTCTGACCCTGTGTTCTTAGGTTCCTTTTGAGTTCCGCCTATCTCTTTGATTTCTTTGATCTCCTCTTAGCTTGTTACTAGATTGGCTCACATAGAAAGGAGCCTTTAGAAAGTGCTGAATATTATGAGTTAGTAGCATGCTTTCTTGTTTGCTTTCTTGGTAGGGGATGTGTATACTAGTTTAGTCTCTTTAAAATCCTCCCAGGTGCTTGTCTTGTTAGTAAGTTTTTAGGAACCAACTTTTAGCTTACAGTGACTGAAGCACGTTCTGATCCTGTGTCTTAGGTTTGCTCTTGAGCTCGGTCTATCTCTTTGTTGTTTGCTGGTAAGCTAGCCTTTTTCTAGCCTCCCTCTTTGCCTTTGCTCTGGAAATTGTAATGTTATTTTAGAGTGCAGGTTCTAGCTAGAATTTAATTTAGTCATGTGTTGTTCCTTGTTTGTGGAAATTCCTTTCTCATATTTTATTGGAGGAATCACTCTTAAATTTAGCTAGAGAGAAGAATCTAAATGACCCTATTGACCATGAAACCTTTAATAGATAGAACATCAATTTTATGGATTTGGGTTTTGCATATTCTAATAGCTAGATAATGGTGGATATCAGTGATCTGTGAGTTTTAAGATACTTCAAGAAATAGGTGGAGTATCAGAAATTGTAGCCAGAGAAGCTTTCAGTAAACTATAATGTGAGTGATCACTGTTTTATCGTTGTTAGGATATGATTAGAAGCCTTTGTTGTATAAAGTATAGCGATGGGTTAAGGTTTGTGGTTCATAATACAATTTTACATTTTCTTTTTTAATTTATTTTTTGGTCAAAATAGAAAATGCATTAATGAGATGAAAAACTGTTTGGAGGCTCATACATGTTGTAGTTCCAGGCATCATAATTGAGATGCCTTACCAAAAAGATAGGCAAGCTTGCAAAATTAGCGGATGATGTTGCATTGGGCTGTGATGTCGATGCACCAGCCACCTGGTTTTCCTTACATTTAACGAAATTAAACTTACTAGACTGGCATTTAAATAGTCTTTGCATGGATTTTAAAGGTTTTTCAGAATGCTTTGATCCCGCCAATGAATGATTTGATCTGCTTCCAGAGCCACTTTGTTGAGAACCAAAGACCTAGCCAAGAATAGAGCCTCTTCCAAAGCTTTACTTCTTGTTTATCTGGCTCCCCTTCACTTCCTTCTGATGATCTTAGACTCCCTGGAAGACCTAAGAGTTCATGTTTTCTTCTTTCTTGAACAATTCCCTGGATCAGGCTGCCCGCTCAGTTTCGGATTAACTGTCTCTTGCTCTGGTCTTCAGATCCTTGGTAATGGTAGAGTTTACTCTATGTTGGTAGTTTGAGTTGTCCTTTTAAAGGACAGAGGGCTGAAACCATTTTAGTTTAACTGCTATTTTGGCATCCATAGATGTTTTCTACATTCATTGTTATATGTACAAAGGTTCATATTCTTTGACATGAAATTTTTTGAATTTAACTGCTAACTTGATGTAACTCATACCATGAGGTAGATCAGCATCCCGTTGATTTTTGTTCCAATTCCACTCCCTACATCTAAAGTTTCTAGACTCTGTGTCAAGTGCGACTTCCCCATATCTTTGTTAGAGTTTTAGGAGATGGACTTACCTCGATTAGGCACTTTGGAAGGACTAGGAGAGAACAGATTCTTGTCACCTTCTTATGCTACTGAAATTTGTGTTTCTAAGTTCAGGAAAATTCTTATTTTCTGGAAGTATGTTTAATCCTTATTTGCTAACAACATTTCAACTTTTCCCTTTTCTCGAACATGTTATTCAGGTTTTTCTTATTTGGGTTTATCTTTATATGCTTAAGTTTTAAATAATATATTGTGTAGAACAAAATATGACTTCTGCATCAAGTGGTGATTTTATAGATGATGTTCGCACATGGCCACAGTTTATTGTGGATTACTTTGTTGGATTAGTTCATGAAGAAGCCAAAAATGGGTTACAAACCACTACATTGGAGAAAAAAAAATGGGTAGAAATACACAATGCTATCTTTACTAGGTTTGGTAAGAGATATATTATTCCAAAATTGAAACCAAGTTCAATCGACTGCGTATACTGCATAGGAAATACCTAAGCGAGTGGCTTGGTGCTCTTTCATCTTGCGCTCAATTTCCGCCACCTTTATTTTCAACTGAGTAATCTCTTCAATAATAGACGACGAGAGTTGCACCTCTCCTCGATTCACAATAGAAGAGTTTCCAACCAAGCGATATGGAACTTCAAGATCCGTAAGAGAATGAATGCCCTTTCCAAATGACCCATTCTTTTTCAGATGGACTAGCCTCGCCTAGCTTATGCATTGATGACGCAGCATCTAGCAACACCTGTGTAGCCATGATGAGTTTGATTTTTTCAGAAAGAACCTCTAGGTATGGTATGTGGCCATGCATCTCGACGACCCATCAATAGAATTCCTTCTAATCAGGAGACACAAGGAAGTTATATACGGCACACACAACCATAGGGAGTAGACGAAGTGGCATCCTCTTTAAAAATGAACCAAGTCGTCTTTCCAACCAAAGAATATGAACTTCTAACCCCCCGACAGGAAAATGAGTGTGATGGTTAGGTGACGTCCCGTAGTGGTTATTATGTATTTCGTCTAACCTTCGACACTTCAGGGATCATTTTTTGTCATTCAGATTCTTTCATCCTTTTGTTGGTAGGTACTTAATTTACATGTTTTTAGCGTCAATACCATTATTTCTATAGATATATTTCTTTTTTTTTTCTATTTTATTTGTTTTTAGGCGAATCATCTGAAATCAAGGGAACTGGTGCTAAAAGAGACAAGAAGAGGAAAGGAGTTCGTTTCAGTATGAAAAAAAATTATAAGATGGAAACACAACTTTGAGACAAGAGTTCTAGGAGAATTTAAGTTAGGAAAATACCCAAGGCCTAACCACAAAACGAGCTGAGTTACGATTGAAATTCCAGAAGCATTTACGGTTGGGTTTAGCTAACCGTAAATTAATTTGAAGAGATAAGAAGATTTTTTCATTACCATCTTTAGATGACGAATAAACAAATCCAACGCAAAAAGAATAAGGTTAAACGGACATCGTATGAGGGAGTTATGGCCGAAATGGCAAAATACAAAAAAGTGTTCAGGAAGATTCGGTTAGGTTCATGGGACTCGAACTCAACCGTGACTCTGGTTATTTTGACAAAATTTCTTGTCATGATTACGGTTAGGTTTAACCTAATCGTAACCGGGGTGGTTTGGCACGTGTATGGGCATCTAAAATAAGAAAAACACGGTCCCGGAAGGATTATAAACCTAGATTTTGTAAGTACTATATAAGAAGACTTACATAACTTTAAGAAGACACCTTTTACACAATAAGAGACACTTGACAACACAAGGAGAACAAAGATCTAGGGCTTGGAGTTGCGATTGATCATCACGATATCTAGGGTTTGCTTTACTTGTTTTCTTATATATTTTTCATGGATTTTGAGAAATACATGTGTAACTAAACCTTTATTATTGGTTATAGATGTAGTCGTAAGTTGGAAAACATGTTTATTAATTGAAGTATTTATTCTTATATGTTCATAATCTCTTTGATATCATTTATGTTCTACCGTTTATAACTCCATGTATGATTGATTGCTTGTTTGTTTAAGTCGTGAATTAGATGAGCATGCATTGATATCTATAGCTAATTTAGGTTTTGATATCAGGATGTGGAGAAAAATCCTTGCTACAATTAGCACATAATATAGTTGTTAATAACGGGATTTTACCATGCAATTATATGTAGAAGCGTAACCTAGGTTAAATTTGTGTGGCCCTTCGCCAGATTGCTTAGAATAACCTCAACTCACATAGAGCATTGCTCTCATTGGACTAAGCTTAAGTAGCTCTTGCACCAAGTTATTCATTGGAAAAGATTCAGAGAGTAGCTTTTGCGCCTTTGATGATAAAATGAGTTTTGCTGGAGTAAGCCTGCGATAGGATGCTTTAGAGTTATGGTTATTGAGAGAGAATGACTGTTTAGGTTGATTTGGTTGATAACATGTTGGAAGATGGAGGATGAATTCTCTAATCAGTACTCTTTTCCTTTGATATTTGTACAAATTTACTTATTTGAGCTTAGTTTAGTATTGATGTGCTTTTTTACAAAAGCGTTTTTTTGTTGTGCGTTGTTGTGTTGTGATGTGTGGAAAAAGCAATTGAACGTTTGGTAAATATAAATTAAAGTTAAAGATGATTAAAAAAATGATCAAATTGGGTTTGGTAAAATATCATATTTAACTATTGTTGTTGTAGCAAATGACAAAAACAGACATATCTCTAAAAATAGTTTTATTCAATTTTATTGAATTTAAATACAATTAAATTTTTTACAATTAAATATAAATATTAATATATATATTATGATTTTTAAAAAAGATTATTTTACTTAACCAATTTTTATTATAGATATAATTTTCAAATAAAAAATCAAATTAAGATTAAATAATTATTTAACATTTTTTATTATTCATAAATTAAAACAAAAGTTTCATGAAATGGTATATAAATAGTTTGAAAGAAAAAACAATAATCTTTAAAGAATAAAATATAGGTAATAAAAGTTAATTATATATAAAATTTAAGCGTAATTTTTATCATTTATAAAATAAAATAGGAATATAAAAGATAAAATAAAAAATTAAATTTAGGTGAGACCAAATCTTATGATTTTGTAACTTTTAAAAGCTCATCCTTCCCAGCTTTTAAAAAGTTGAGGAATTTTGGAAGTGCTTTGGATAAAAAGAACTTAAAAAAATCTTTTACCAAACACCAATATCAAAATTTATTACCATATATACGTTTATAAAATGCTTTTTGAAAAAAAAAAAAAAGAGCATTATCAAACCCAGCATCAGTATAACTAGTTATAATCACAATCAAAAAACCCATGTTTACATAAGTAATAGAAAATACTTAACAACCCATATCTTCTTAAGGAACAAACTTCTTCTTGCTAATATAACTAAATTAGTGAAGTAAGAACTTGAAATAATTTTGATTAGTTGACAACCGACCAAGTTTTGGCGCCGCTACTAGGGAGGCATAGCAGATCGTTATTTTTTTTTTGATTTCTTAAAGTCCATCTTAGGGCAGTTTCTGCGCTGAGCTTTGCCTCCTCTTATCTACCACCGCCTTTCCTACTCTTTGCTTATGGTCTACCCCGCCCACATCTATACTTTCTTCATCTGTAGTCTTGTTAATGACTGAGACATCACCTTATGTTTATAGCTGAAGTAAACCTTCCAAGGGCATATCTAATGCTAAAGTAAAGACATTGTCTAATTACGAATAGAATATCCTCGATTATCCCCACTTTCTGCCTCTCTATTTGCTACTAGATCAATACCATGCATGGATGAAGGAATAAATCTCCCCCTGCCTGCGGGTTCAGAGCGACGAACTAAAGAGAAGCAACCCCCTAATGTTAGAGCATCCTTTGATGGTTAGGCTAAGAAGCATCTTCTATAGATATCTTTGTGGGATTCCGAGCCATAGCTCTTTTGTATTTTCAAATTTGCTTGAAGGGTGACCGACATAAAGTCATGCAATAGATGTTGGTGTATTAATAGACCTCTTAATTGTCTGTATTATCTCGAGGAGATCTAGGCAGCAAAGGAACTAGACTCTTCTTTTCCCTCTTCTCTAGTGCTTCAAGCGGGCTTCCTTCTCACATTTCATCTATGAAGCGCACAAGTCAATATAGGGTGTAACTAAACCTATAAAAAGACATCAAAAAGGGGTATATTGTGTCTTTGGAAAAAAGCATATTTTTAGGTCTCTACAGTGGAGAGAGAAAACTATAGTATTTAACTGCTTTTCACTAAAAAGTGTGATAGATTTGCATGGTGGTTCACTGCTGTGTATGGCCTTACTTGTGCTATTACAAGACCTGCTTTATAGGATGATTTGAACTTTATGAAAAGTCTTTTTGCTTTGCCTTGGGTTCTAGCAGGGGACTCTTATACTATTAGGAAAAAAGTTAAAAGAGAGGGGGTTCTGATGTGACAAGAAATATAACATACTTTTTAGATTTTATTGAATCCAATACTCTAGTTGATCTTATATTGCAAGAAGCCTTGTTCACATGAACAAACTGCCAGACACCTCTAATAATGACTAGAATTGACAGAATCCTTGTTTCACAAGATTGGCTTGATGTTTACCTGAATGTAGCTTAGATTGCTCTTAATATACCTATATATTTGATCACACTCCATTGTTGTTGGAGTCATTTGAAGAAGGGTGGGTTCCATACATGTTTGAATCTCTATGGTTTTCCATTCCTGGTTGGAGAAAGACGAAGAGTGGTGGGGTTAATTTTACTAGCCACTTCCTCTAACTGGAAAACTAAACTCTTGGTCACTTCGATGCCTCTTGCCGACGTGCGCTTATTTTCTCGCTCAAAAAACTATGTATTCTCAACCCACTTTTCTTTGAGAGAAGGTTGGCTAACTAGTGAATCGTGTCAAGCGTAGCTTTAAGTCCTCGAATTCTTAATTTTTAACTTAGTTTTGAGAATTGTTTTTCAGGTACTTATCTTTTGGCTCCCATACTGAGACCGAGTATGAAAAATGTCGGATATCTACAGATTGGAACCGAGACTCCTAAAGGAACACTACTGAAAGATAAACCGGAGGACAAATAATAAGAAGCAATGGGTGATGCTGACTGAACACTCAAGGACTTAGCTTCTCATAAGCTGGGTACGCAACAATGGTGTATTCAAACGACATTTACATTCGAGATCATGCCATGGTTGATCCAAGAGCTCCCAAAGAATAACGAATTAAAAATGAAGATCTAAACAAGCATTCAAATAATGGACCCAGTAAAGATAAGGGAGGCATCTCCCAAGCTAGTGGAGTTGGCTATTGTTTTTTCCCTGGAAGTCATGGGACTCGAGAAGTGTAGTTCTCTATGGGGAATGGACCTGGTCCTCTGAATGATCACCTTGACCAAAGGTACATTGGCTCCGCCCTTTCCTCCCTGAAGGACATCGTCTTCAACACTAGTATTTCCCTTTGCGTTATCTCCAGAGCCTTCTTCGTCGTCTGAGATGTCAGACAAGTTCACGTGCACCTTAAATCTGGGGATACCCTCCTCGGTATCCACATCATAGGGAAACACTTGATTTATGGGAACGCCATCCTCAACTTCAACATCATTTGTCTTTTCTTCCTCGCCCTCTAGAGACACAATTAACATATGCTTCTGCTTCTGCATAAAGACGCCTCTCGATGCATAGTCAACAAATAGGGGGAGATCATATGCGGAAGGAGTAGAGCAAAGAGAAAGTCATATGTTTGTTACCTTAGCATCGCGGGAACCGCCGCCAACTTCGAAACCACTTCTTTGATTGGGATCCTTCACATATCATTGAACAAAAAAAAAAAAAATCAAAACCTCAGAGAAAAAAGATTATGGGAAATAAAAAAATTTAAACAAAATATCACATACCAGGTTCAGCAACCAAGGTTGATAAGGGGGGCGACCATCTACCAAATGAGGTAAATTTTGACCATGAATTATTGGGCCATGGATGTCCAGAAGGATCTTTATCCTTACTGGATCATTTGTATGGCGAAGGTGCTTGTTGGTAACCTTATCGGACTCTAGGTCCTCATATGTCAACTGATTTTTAACACCTTCTGGCAAAGTCCGAACTCTTAGCGACCCGAAAGAAAACCCAACAAATGATCTTGTTGAAGTAGTAAAATCCTTGAAGTTTTTCAAAAATATCTGGATTATATAGTTGGGGGTTTGGGATGAGTTGTAGGTGGAGTGCTCATTGGGGGTACACTGACCATTGCTCTTTTTTTTTCACTCCGACACGAAGCGGTACCGGTTACATGTACACTGACCCAGATGCCGAGTTTGTAAGCATTAAGACAGGATATCATATATAAAGTAGTGTGAAGGATGATACAGGGGTAGTTGGAGGCCAACATCCAACTAACCATAAATCACTGGTCTGAAACGTTGAGGAAGTTCTTAGATGTATCTGTTTTAGGGCGAATTTGTAAAGGGGAGACCAATCCTAGTAACAGCAAGGACTACACCTTTCCTTGTTGGATAAGAGAGAGAAGATCCTCTTCTTAGAATTATTCCTCTCCCTTTTATAAACTTTCCTTCTTTTTCGTTTTTCACCCCATGTCATTTTAAACCCTTTAATCTTACCTCAATCTTATCCTCAACTTCTCCTTTTATTCCCTCCTTATCCCCTCATTTCTATGGGTATTCTCATAAAGGATTGGTCTTAGTTCCCAAGCCCCATGAGTCCAATACAACTACAGATTCAATCCACTCTAATGGAGGTGATTCCCTTTATCAAAGCATAGTCATTTTTCAGGTATCAATATTTAGTCCCCTGACTGTTGGACTAACAGTTGGGCAGCCCAACAGTCAACTCATGCATCACTGGAGCAGTTTTTTATTTGGTTAACTCCTCAACACGCATCTCTAAACAAATGCAATGATTCGGATTTTTTTCGTATGACGTGTCTCACCAACTTTGACATCCCCCTTGCAGTTATAACTTTTCTGATTAACCATCTTACTCTCAACTCAGTAGTCAAAAAATTTCACTATATATTCTCAAGACCCTCATTTTACCACTCCGTCTTCTTTTTACTGTTCTAATCCTCTTTTCTTGTCATTTTCCAAGTCAGACGATTCCTTTAAGCGATCTTCAGCGGAGGATGAAAAAGCGGGAAAAAAACACGAGAAGAAGCAAAAAAAAACAAAGAATGACGCGGAAGCCGAGTTTAAATGTTATTCCGACTATAGGAGCCTTCCTCTGCCCCTGAATGGGGTCTCATTATCTATGCAACAAATTCTTGGCAGTCGACGCTTGCAAAGGGCCACGCGACCTAAAACTCTTGATGATGGTACGCGGATAACTCCTAAAGATGACGACCTCGACTCCTGACTGCTCAGTCCGGCTATGCTTCCCTTCTTTCCATCCCCTAAATAGCTATTGCATCATGAGGAAAACGACTTCCCTCATCATGCTTTTGACGGAATCTCAAGCATGGATATTCAACGCGGGGTTTATCACCTCCCAGTCGTAGACTCGTGTTCCTCGGCAGAGATTTTTCCCCTCTGGGAGTCCTGAGTCAACTATATTCGTTTCAATCCCGATCATTCAGCTATACTCCGCTCTTTGGGGATATACGGTGTTATAGAAGTGTATCCTTATCATGTGGTAATGTAAAAGATACATGCTCCGGCTCTACTCCCGCTGGATAACTCAAGTACATACTTTCTTTTTTGTTTGGGGCGAGGCGGTTCCGTTGTTGGAGGATGTTGTTGCCCTATTAGGGTTGTTAGTCCATGGATCTCATCTATACCATGAGTCGTCCGTCTACGAGATTATGAATGATTTAGATAGGGTCTTGTGTACTTATTTGATTAACTGTAAACGCAAGTCCCAAGAGGCGATGATGGAAAAGAAAGGTGACTCCCGATCTGAGGACACTTGTCTTGAAGAAAAAGCGTCGCTGAGCCAGGGAAGCCAAACAAAGAGAAATCTAAGGTAACCTCGGCTTTGATAAGGAGGGAGAAAGCTTTAACAGTTATTAGCAAAAGTACCAATATCGTTGGCTAGAAAATGATGACCGACGCTATGAAAGATTCTGACGCTTTACCTTTGAGTCAGGTTACTTGAGGCAAAGTTCCTTCTGGTCATGATGCCAAAATAAACAAGCGTGCGTATTTTTCTTTGTGGGTGAGATATTGGGCTCCAATTATCAATGGCGGAGAATTCGGTTCTCCTGCTCGAAAAGAAAAAGATCCTCGTGCTAAACTGGCGTCATTTCTTCTCTACTGGATTTGTAACGACATTTTTGAACATATCTCTCGTGATACCATCAAGAATGAGCTCGTTCCAATGGTTGTTTTGATGTCGCATGGTATCTCTTTTTCTTTTGCTCCCACGTTTTTGGGTGTTTTGTATCGCCAGTTAGATTTTCTTTGTGAGGACATCCGTATGGTAGACACTCATCATGGGGTGGAGACTTTTGTCGCGGAGAATTTCCTTCAAGCCTGGGCATGGGAACATTTTCCCAAGTATGCTCTATCGGTCAATGCCCTGGATATCAGTCACGAAGAGAGAGTTACAAGGGAGGATGGTATGGTTGAGATGGTTCCTATTTTTTACGACTATCCGCACATGGCCCTCTGGCGCGGGAAAGGGAGGTTTACTAAGAACACCCTTTTAAAGCATATGGATATTGCCAGTGAATTCTACTTATCATGATGGTCGTTCCGGTTCTCTTCATTACGATTTTACTACTGAGGTTGAAGATGTGATCCTAGATTCTTTCCAAGTATTATCGGTTGATGAATTTGATTATGTCATGGTTGTGCTCCCTGGTTATCTTCCCGGATTTTACTTAGGCAATTTCATAGCGATGTCTTATAATTCTGATCGCGTGGATCGGCAGTTAGACTTTGACCAAGGATCCCCTTTCTTGTCCCGCATCAGTTTTCTACTCAAGACATCGATGTTAAAAACAACTTCGATCATTTTGTTTTCAAAGAGGAGACTTGGTTGTCTGATCGGTCAATTCATTTCTCTTTCCTACAAATTTCGTCGACGCGTGCTTTTTTTATTTCTCACAATTGGTATTCGTTTCACACATAGGTCTGTAGGCAAGCTCTAAACTTCCTTTTACTAATCCATATTCTTCCGCCTGAATTATCCCCAAGTGATCTTAAGTCAATGCATGCATTAGGCCATATCAGGTTGAATGCACCGGTGGCAGAAGAGCAAGGTCTTGTGTTTGTCTTAAAAGGTCGTCCCCTGAATCCCCTGACTACCAGCTGGACTCCTCTCGTTGATGATGCACTGTTGAAAATGGAATCCGAAAAGGGATTAATGCTTCCGCCTTCGTCAAAGAAGAAGCCGGCTACAAGTCCCCAAATCAACTCCCAACCCTTCCACGTGGCATCTTCTTTATTTCATGTTTGTCCTTTAGTTTGGTTTTTATCTTATTTATACATTCACTATGTTGCCTTATTTCTTATGTGTATTTTTATTTTGTGTTTTGTTGTTATTGTTGTTGTTTTTTAGGTTCTGCTAGTGGTTCCGACTCGTCTACGGATTATTCTCGCCCTCACACGGATCCTCACGAGCCTTCCCCCGCTCGAACTCCTTCTCCCGATCTTCTAATTTTTGAGGTTAGTTTCTTTTATCCTTTTTTTTATTATTTTTTAGTAGAGTTCTCCTTTTTTTTTAACATGAAAAAATACGCTAACAATTCCGCCTTCAAAAAGGATGCTTCGAGTGTCACAAGCAGCTCAAAACATACGTGACACGTCGAGGACAATTTTGTTCTGTATACACCTGAGGTAGGCGCGGCAATTCTGTTGGCTACACCGGAAGATCCCAAATTTCGTTTTCCTATAATTGTAGGAGATGACGAGGCTGGGGGAGGATAAGTCTTATAGACTAGTTCATGGTTTCTAGGTTCCTTCAACTCAGGCTGCTACTTATAGGCAGATAGTGGAGTGGAGTAGTCATTTGGTGCAACCGGGTATTATTAAGAACATGAGGACTCTGGTTTTCATGAACAGGGGTCTACTCGAGGACGTCGAGGGGATTTCCCATGTTGGTGATGATCCTCCTAGCGTCGACAATCCGAAGGAGTGGGAGTCTTTAAATCTTGCGGCTATGGATCTGTAATTCCCAGTTACATGGTTAGATCAGTTATTGAACACGATCAAGAGCAAGCATGATCCTCACAAAAATATTTCGCCCGAAATTTCCAAGCTATAGCAAGACATTGAAAGCATGACACGGTCGGCCGCAGAGAAGATGGTTGCTTTGAAAAAGCTCATATCGGGCTTTACCAGTGCTACTGAAGCGGCCACGCAAATTGATGATATTTTAGACCAGGCGCGCGAGGATCTTTAGAAGAAGAAACGAGACTTGGTTGCTTTCGAGAAGGCTTGACTTATTGCTTGAACTGTTGTAATATATTGTATTTCTCTTTGACTTGGTTGATCTTTTTTGCTTTTCCTTTCCTTTACCTAGAATAGTATTATTATTATTGTATTTTCTTGAATTATGTTGATGTGTTGGTGATTTTAATGGTTATTTAAATTATATATTAATGGCACCTACTATGGTCGTTTGATTGTGGTGATTGTGTATAGATAGAACTTGTATCCTTCTGTTTCATGCTATCTATTTCTTGATAGATTATCCCACATCTGTCGCGCTTATTCAAAACTTAGGACAGAAATTGGGACATCTGCTTGAAGAGTGAATCGCCGCAGAGGAGCGGTAAGAGAAAACAAGCATTGCCCGTGACGATGTACATGATCGATGGTATAATGCCAACATTATCTATAGGATATTTCCGATTTGTGAGCTTGTCGTTGGTGCCCTTGAGGCCGCTTATTGCGTGTATGGATTGGCGAACGTCGAGCTGAATATTGTTGGGCACGCCCTTATGGAAGCCATTGAGACATGTTGGAAGCTTGATCAGAATATCTGTCGTACTACTAAGTTGCCCTGCGTTCTTGACGTTGCAGTTCTTTTAAATTTAATTTATTTATTTACATATGTAACTTATTTGGATGCTCGGGTAGTTTGTTTTTTTGGACACATGTCTTGCTTGTACATGCGGTTTATTTCTATTTAAATGTTCCTTTGTTCTTTATTTGTCTCATTTCCTTATTCTTTTTGCTGAGATATTCTTGCTTGTTTGCTCTCTTGTTCTCCTCTCTTTTCTTTTTTTTATATTGAAATGAAATTTTAGGAATTGCTCAAGAGTTATATGGGTACACTTTATCTATGGTTTTGATAGCCGTCACTGTTGTAACTTCAGACACGCGTAGTGAACTCGAGTGTCTTCTGACTGTGAAAGCCAAGGTTGAGATGTTGATGACTCATAGGCTGGTTCATCGAGCTGCTATGGATACCTCTTGGGAGGAACAACGTGTAACTTTTGAGTTTGCTCGGAAGGCTCGTGTTGAGGCTCGTATCATGGTTCATGTCAATCGGCTGCTTGAGGAAGCGCATACTAGAGGCGTGTCGCTAACTCGCAGTATCAAGAGATTGTGTTGATCATAAAGGATTTGGATTGTAAGACAGGGTATGTCGTGCGATGGTGGATGATCAAGATGATTAATTTGTATTAATGGATTTTTTTTTTGAAGGACCAATTATTTTCTGTCATATAAATCCTTCTGGTTGTTTACGAATCTAAAGGTTTTTAATTTTGTAACGGTCAGGCTGACTGTATATCAGCAAGTACATATTTGCTTTATGACTCTTTTCTATTTAAAGATATTTTGTTGGTGTTTCCTTGTCATTTTTGCTCTTTTATCATTTCTTTTGTTCTTGCCATGAAAGTTTTTTGGGTTTTTTTTTTTAAAGATGTCGCATCGTCTCCATGGATACAATTTGGTTATGGCTTCCGTCCCTACTCTTGTCACACCCATAGACAGGCGGGACGAACTTCAGCGGCTATTAGTATTAAAGGATGAGATGAGAATGTTCATAACACACAGGCTAGCCCATCGGGCCGCTATGCGCGCAGCTAGCGGGAGCAGCATGAGACTCTTGAGATTGCTCGAAATGATAACTCTTCTAATCATATCATGGATAATGTGTATTGTTTGCACACAAAAGCTACTACTCGGTGCTACGTGGCTAATTTGGCGTATAATGAAGTCGTGTTGATAATGAGGGACTTGGATCAGAAGATAGTTACTTGTGGCGCGGTGATTGGCCATCAGGATAAATGATCTGTGGTTGTGTCGGTAGCTTAAAGTGTCTTTATGGTTTATTAAATGTGGCCTTGAATGTTTTTAGATGTCTTTTATTTTGTGTTTCTTATATTATATGGTCATTTTCCTTATTCGAGGATTTTATGCTTTAGGTCTGATCCGTGTTTCTCTTTCTTTCTTATTTGTTTCTGCTTAATCAACGACCTCTCCTTTCCTTATAGCGCGGAAGCATTTAACTTTGGAGATTTGTCGTTTGACTCATATGTCTAGTGTTTGACTATCTTGACGAGGAAAATAATATTTCTCGCTCCCTCTTTGTGGATGTCGATTGCCCGTTGTAGGAGGCCCCTCGTTAGGGCTTGATGAACCCTGAGCACCGCTACTTCCAAGAATGTTGTGTTACTACATATTTTCGATGTTTGGGATGTGTGTTAAGCACCACAAGTGGTGTAAATAGCCCTTACCTCAGCCCACGCGGAACTAAACCTTATATTGAGGGTGGAATTATGTTCGACTCTTATTGAGGTAGGATCTTTTCTATTATTATTATTTTTACTATTGTATGCCTTTAAAGAGTTGTTAATTCGCCTGGACAGTTATATTGCTCAATTGCATATTTTGTCGGAGGTGTGTTTAACACTCTCTTTGTTGAAAGAGACCGACTAATTGCGGCCAATTTCACATCTTAGGCATGATTTTTTGAAAGCTAGCGTTAACGGGTATGCTCGCCTTGTGAAAGCGTATAAGCTTTCCTTTGTTGTCTGTCAGGCGCTTTACTTCCATAGCATGGTTTTGTACATGACGGGTTAGGTTCCATGGATGCTGCTTGCGCGCAGCTATCTGAATCATGTTTATGCTCGGGAAGAAATGAGGCGTTGTGAGAAAAAATTAGATTTCGTATCTATACAGTTGAGCCGTATGCGTGCTGCTCTATTATTTTTCCGTATTTATCACCGTCTTGAATAGATGTACCGTTCAACTTTTAATGAATCTTGGGATTTGATTTATTTTTTTTCAAATATGTTGTTCCTTCCGTAGTTTATTAAATAAAACGGTAGTTTTTTTTTTAGATTCTAGTCTGAACAAAGAGACTCTTCCCTCTACTGCTGCATTTGAAGTGGTTATTTAGTTCGGCCTACTGGGGGAGCTTTTTTTCTCTTGTCATTCTTGTAACTATTATTGTTTGACTATTGGATCGAGATGGGGCGCTTTTGTCCTCTTGCGATTCTTGTAACCATTATTGTTTGATTATTGGATCGAGTTAGGACGCTTTTCCTAATGCCGTTTTTTGACCACAAAATGTTTGATTATTGGGTTGGACAGGGGCGTTTTACCCTCTGTCGTTGTTGGGACCATGACTATTTTAATTATTTGGTCGGGCAGGGGCGTTTTGCCTTCTGCCGCTCTTGTGACCATTGTTGCTAGGTTATTGGGTCAAACAGGGGCGCTTTGCTCTTTGCCGCTCTTGTGACCATTTTTATCTGTTTATTGGGTAACAGGGGCGCTTTACCCTCTGCCGCTCTTGTGACCTTTTGGATGTTATGTGTTGGTTGGGTCGAGCATGGGCGCTTTTCCCGTTACCGCTCTTGTGACCATTGTGTTAAGTTTTTGGGCCGAACAGGGGCAGTTTTCCCTCTGCCGCTTTTGTGACCGCCTTTTTAACTTTTAGGGTCGAACAGGGGTGCTCTGCCCTTTGCCGCTCTTATGACCGTTTATTCGGATATTAGGTTGAACTAGGGCGTTTTACCCTCTGCCGCTCTTGTGACCATTTGTTTGATTATTAAATCGAACTGGTGTGTTCTTCCCTCTTTCCACTTGTGATTGCTTATTAGATTTTTATTTCCAGGGGTAGATGCATTGGTGGGAGTCTTGATTTTTGATCCATCTTTCTGTTTTAGGTGATATCTATTCTACATGGTCTCCGCACTATGTAGGGCTCTTCCTAATTAACTGTTCATTTTCCGTCGTTCGCGTTCCGTTGGATATGCGCCCAACTATGAGTATCAACTTTCCATTTTTTCATCGTGCTTTCTCATCTGACGTGGTTTGGCTCGTCAAGGCGACTCTTGCAGATAGGATAGTGATCCTCGCTGGTCATTATTCGGACAACACGCCTGATCCATAAGCAGCGAGACTGCTGACTAAGCCATATATTTCATCGTTCTTAAACGCAAACACGTATTTATATTGATCAAGGGATCAACTATCCCATTATTTCTTATGAGGAATTAGTCTTCCTCTGTCCTGCTGTTTACTTCATCCCATCTGCAACCAAATTTTGGTGATGCGTTTTTCCATCATTTCCTTATTTCTTTATATGGATCTAGTAACAATTCAGTTGCTGCAGTTATTACTGAGGGTGATGCCTTCATTTTTGTGTCGATAGAGATCAAGGTGCACTCATGTTCCATTTCGGGAATTCCTCGGCTAGTTGCTATTAATCGATATATATGCTCCTTTTTTTGGCCTCTCCGTTTGGGGTGTTTATACAATCGGGGTGTTGACGATGGCCCTGATGTTTGGCCCTTTGTTACCTCATCTATTATCACTTTAATATTGGTCGGCTGGTTAGCAAGGACAGTAGAGGAGGTGGTCCTGAGTGCATCTTGCTAGACTAGAGAGGATTCTTTCACTGTGGTTGCCAAATATTTTAGGGTGAATTAGTAAAGGGGAGACCAATCCTAGTCACAACAATGACTGCACCTTTCTTTATTGGGTAAGAGAGAGAAGATCATCTTCTTAGCACTATACCTTTCCCTTTTATAAATTTTCCTTATTTTTCCTTTTTTTACCCATGTCCTTCTAAACCCTTTAATATTACCAACGTGCCACCTCCTCAATCTTATCCTTAACTTTTTCTTTTATTCCCTCCTTATCTCCTCGTTTTTATTGGTATTCTCTTAAAGGATTGGGCTTAGTCACCAAGCCCCGGGATAACTACAGATTCAATCCCCTCTAGTGGAGGTGATTCCCTTTATCAAAGGATAGTCATTTTTCAGGTATCAACAGCATCGACGTCTAGAGACCCCTTCAGAGCCGCGAGCAAATATACTTCAAAATATTGAAGTTGATGTTGGGCCTTGGGGTTGGTGATTAACTAGGAATCACCAAGTTAATTATCTTCAATGACGAATCGGGACTGAGTCTTCTTGTCGATAGCCCTGTAAGTTGGAAAAAAGCACTATTGGGAGAAATTAAATCATCTATAATACGATCATAATGAGAAGAAGCACAAGCAATGAATAATTTATCAAGGAATAAAAACTTTTTCATAAAACAAATATCCATATACTTCTCGTCGGTGTGAACAGAGATGGTTGTTTTCCTGACATGATGATAAGTAAAAATGAAAACAGCATCAGAGAAGAGTAAAAGTTGAGGAAAATAAGAGAAAAAATCGAAGAAAGACAGATGAAAATTTGGAAAAGGCAGGAAAGATTGCTTGCAAAGCTTTAATGGCAGAGAACTCGGTGAAGACAGAAGAAAGAAGAAGACGAAAGAAAGCTTTTGAAGAATGATGCAAAACCCAAGGAATAATCTCTTATAAAGAATAAAATTTTCGAAGAGAAATGCCAACCGGCTGAGAAGGTAATGGGTCATAAAGTGAAAAGTTGGTGGGGAAGCGAAAATCGTGGTGGTTACCGAGGAACGTGGAAGCGTTTACCCGAGAAAAACTAAGAGTCTTCCTATTTCACCCTCAGATGAGATGAAAAAAAAGTAGCAAATTTGTAGTGGTAAATATCTATAACCACGTATATGAATCTGGGAGAAAAAATCATGGTAGCATGCGAGGAGCAAGAAGTACTGAATAAGAATCTTTAGACCAAGTGCGATATTCGAGATATCTATCGTCACTAAGCAAGGTCGAAACACGTGAAAATGAGCTAAGAAAAAAACAATCGAGTTTAAAAAAGCAGACAAGGCATTTAATGCAACTGAGAAGGACAGAGAAGCTTAACAATGAGTCAGAACAGAATAGGACCCAAGTACTTGAACGCTAGTATGACTAGCTCTCGGTTGAGGAAAAATAGGACTATATCAGGACCGAATTGATAAAAACATCGGGAGTCAGGACCCGATCATTACACAGCAAAAGAGATACATTTGTTTAATACCGTAACTTTAGTTGTATTATGCTTGTGCCTATAAATATTGGACTTAACCACTAAAGAAAGGGTGGAATTTTCTGAGAGAGAAAGTGTGGGGCATACTCTAAATTTTATACCATCAATCCAGCTTTCTCATCCCTAAAATCCAGCCACCCTCCCACCAACCCACCCACCAAAATATTTTAGAACGACGACGTAGTATATAAGCAAACAGTTGATCATCATCGACATATCTTTTATGAAACGTAGTAGCTAAAAATCTAACTTACGATATTCCAAATTGATCCATGATAACTTCCAAGCATTTGTACACGCATTAAAGAATCTGATAGTGAAGTAAATAGACAGAAAATAGACACATAACAATTAATATGGTTCGGTATATTTACCTGTGTCCATGGGAAGGAATGCTCTTGTTTATAATAAATCGAAAGATTACAAGCTTTAATACACTTTTAACTCAAGAACTCGCTCACTCTTCAGATTTGGAATGATGGTATCCGTGAAATGTACCAAGCATCGATATTTCCAGAGACATACATATGACATTTATCGGTTAACACGGTACAAGTGATCCAGTTGGCAATCCAATGCTTTAAGTTATCAGTATTTAGAATTAATGTGATATTATATGCAGTGGAAATGCAAACCAAATAACGGTCGCAAATGGACAACATGGAAATGGGTGATTCGTAAGTTTTGATTCTCAAGGCAGAGTTTCCACGACTGATAGAACGGAATTCCTACATCGATAAGAACTATTAGCTGAGATACCAATCCAGTAATCCGGCGCCAGAATTATTTTGTCTTTTATAAATTGAGTCAGGATTATTTTGTCTTTGATATCCCTCTGCTACCATTTGTATCCCCTGTGTCGATTATGATAGTTTGGGGGTCATTTTGTATTTTGTTATCTGATAATCCAAGATATCCAAGTACAAATTAATTGGTTAAACTAGTCGTGCCGGAGATGATGTTTACCTGCTGGTTTTTAAGGATTAAACCGGAAAACTTGAACATAGAAGAAGTGTTTACAAAAGCCTCCGGTATGCTAAACAGAACCCACACAACCGAATAGATATTATTAGGCATGGAAGCTAGAGTTCTCCCAAAATGCATTCCAACCGAAGGAAAAGACTGATTCCATGCGAACAACCGGAACAAAAAACCTTAACTAAACTGAAAGTAAAAGCTACAACTACTCTTTACTTGGGTTGTTACAACGAAAGACATCACTTCCTCATCCAAGGACAGCAGGCAAAAGATTAAAAGGCAATTCGTCAACTATAAAGAAAAAAAAAGACCAAGACATCTGTTTTAGCGAGGAGGCGGTAAGTAGTGAGTCAGATCACATCTATGTGGAGCCTTCAGTTATTGTTGTAAGATGCCGTCATATTCCAGGGTTGGTTAATGTTAGCTTCAGTATTGTTGATGCTGTTGTTAAAGTTGCTGCTGATGTTAAACGGGGTAGTGCTTCCATAAATCATACTTCGCCCGTAAAACTCAGATGCTGAAGACATTATCGGAGCAATGACTGGATGGGAGGAGGTGCCATTTGTGTAATTAAGCTGGTGGAAGAGATTCTGATGATACAAGGTGGCCGCAGAATCGTGATACACACCAGGGACAGTGGAAATGCTGCTACAACAACCACTGGTTGGGGGTTGTTCACGGTGTACCTGTGGTGATTGTGTTTCTGACTCGGCTTCAAGGGAAAGCTTTAGACGCTTGGCTGCCCCACCAATGGGAAGTTCATTATTGGTGATGGCTTCAACATTGTATCTGTTCATCTCAAAATTGGTTACAGCATTCAAGCCTCTGAACTTTATTGCTGCTATGTCATATGCCTCCGCTGCTTCCTCTTCAGTTCCTGATTTAAACATGCAGTTAATAGTTTAGTTTTTTCCACCAGAGATTATCTAAGCTCAACGAGAAAAACTCATAACAGATAGGTTGAAAGGCACCACGCGCAAGTGTAGTCACTAAGAGTAACAAAAGAAACAGTTGTACCAACGCGGAAGGCCACCCAGCAAGCATTCTAATTCACACAATTGCCAATGAGGCGGGGTAACTACATTCTACATAGATCCTATTTTTCTTGCTAGGATTCTCTACTTAGGTCCCATTTTTCTTGCTACGAAACTCCCCGTAGGTCAACTTCCCAGAAAATGTTCCCTACAATTCTCAATTGTATCAAATGTCAGTTGGATTGAGCTATATGCACCAGGTTTTAGTGTCTCAAATCTCAAATCAATAAACTCAGTTGGAATATCTGCTCTAGATCCTTCTTATCAAAATATCTTCAATATTCTATACAACGGAAATCAATTTGTAGGAGAGTTAATTTGGTTGGTGAAATCTCAGAATAGAGGTATTTACCAAATGTTCCAAGGTAGAGATCTTTATTCCCGGCAACTCGGCCTATCCTGGCTTGCCATCGGCCCTGCTGGTGATGCCTAAATAAATTTACAACAGCAATCAAAAAATACAATTAGTACTCCAAGACATCAGGTATAACTTCAAAATGATGATGCAATTATAATTATATGATGGATTCTCTCAATCAACCATAAAACTCACTGCTAATCCTCTTATCTTACCTTGTTACTCCTCTGTACATTGAAGCTCCTCTTGAGAATCCACTACTCTTTCTGAGAGAAACAAATAGTTCATCCAGTTAAGAAGAAATTCTAAGATCAAAGGTGACCATTGTTCGGTAAATATGGTTCGATTAAAATTTCAAAGATGATAATAACAAGAGAAGGTAATTAACCTTCTAAGGGAAGCAATGAACTCTTGCTTGGTCATTGTCTTCATATCTTCCATTTCCTTAGAGTAATTTGTAACCTAAATAAGAAAACAAAATCCCAGCACCATTAGAAACTTAAGTTAGATTACAAAGTACATTAGTGATCAAACAGTTATAACACTACTTTCAATATTTACCGGAAAATTAGTTGTTGCAGTTGGACCCCAGTATTTCAAAGCTGCTAGATCATATGCTCTTGCAGCTTTATCTTCCTTATCATACCCACCTAATCAAATTAAACCCATATAACTCATTATTTCAAAATTCTAGTTATACCTGCATTACATATATAGACTAAAACCAAGAAATTACATGTTTTAACAAGAATTTACGGCTTACCCAAGTACACTGTTGTGAGATAAACACCAACATTTGATCGAAAGAACGCCCACAAGACATAGCAAAAATCAAATGTTAGACCATTAAATTAAACTGAGATTAAAATAAATTTATATTAAACTAATTAAGAATAATTAACAGAAAAAAAAATCTGCAAAAAGAGTATTATAATGTACTTTTTCTTCATTTATTTTGTAGATGGTGGTCAACTAGTGATCTTAGGTAGGGTAGAGGAGAGGGCTAACATAATCAAACAAGGAATTAGGGTCAAAGATACTGATGAGAAAGAAATCATCTTTTCCATCACACACACATCAAGAAAATCCAACGATGCAAATGCAAACAAAGGGACAACGTCGTTTCTTATTTACAGAAGTCATGTCAAAAATTAAGAAATGAAAGACATCTGAGACAGTGAAAAGAAGAAAAGGAAAAGGTAAGGTTTGATTGAGACTGAGAGAAAAAACCACAATATTCAAAGATAGCTTTTTTCATTAAAATGGCGGCAAACAAGTACTATTATAACCCATATACGTACACTACACTAGTCTATCTACCCATGACCCATATACCCATCAATCACACCACTAAGAGATACTGAAAATGAATACCTATCAACTTCAAACTTATCCTTTGTCATCTTCCTTTGAAACTATTCATTGCCCATTTTAAAACCGTTCAATTTCTATTAAATCAAATCTGAATGTGAAATCTATGGTCTAGGTATGAACACAACTTATAGCTGAAGAAATAACACAATAATGACGGTAATGGTAGTGAGAGTACTACCTTGACGTCCTTTCCGACTTTGCCCTTCTCTTCTACAGCTATTATCCCATAGATGAGCTTCATATCTACCAGTCCATCTATGTCTGTAAACAATTTTTAAGCAGAAACCCATCAACTTTCAGAATCCAAATAAAAAGAATATTACATTTCTAGAGCGATTCAGAATGAAATGAGAAACCCATTAATTATTAGGAATAATGATAATCAATACCTTGTGACACCTCTGTAAATGGAAGTTCTCTGACCGAAAGTATCAGGAGTGATTTTCTTACATGACTCAGAATTACTAGTATCGCCCACAGCCACAATAGCTTTTTCTGAATTCTGAGATTTATTATTAGAAACCCCTAGTGACAATCTCTGATTGTTGTTATTATTAGTGGTAGTGGGTGTAGTGGTATCTGAGTAAAGTAAATCATTTCTGGAGGATTCAAGAGATAAAGCTTGCTGGTGATGATGAGGATGAAAACCCATTGAACCAGTTACAGAAACAGATGAATCATCAACTTCAGAACCAGAATTAGCTGAAGAAAAAGTTCCCTGATGGAACCTAGTAATTGCTTTGAGATCTTGTTGATCTCCACCAAAATAACAAGTATTATTGTTGTTGTTATTACTTTGTTGTTCATGATAAACATTACTTAATGATGAATCTTCCTGAGTTTCTGTTTGACTATGTTGTTGATGATGCATGGATGAAGCAGATACAGAATCACCGCCAAGAAAGTCTTCAAGTTTTGGTACTATTTGTTGATGATTCAAGCTTGTTAAAAACGAAAAATCCCCAGTTTTGATTTCTTTTATATCTTGAATTTCTTCAACTTCTGCGTAACCATGAGAACCTTGATTTGTTGCTGCCCTCATACTATTCGTCCAGTAATCTGCACATACCAACCCAATCAGTCCAGCGCTTCATATAACCATTTATAATAAAAATGGTATAGTATGTGACCCAGTGAGTCACATAACTAAGGATTCAGTCGAAAAAAACGGGAAAAGGGCATATACATATATGTGGGACTTACCATTGTTGTTGTTGCCATACAAAGAATCGAAGTTGTAGTACTGATGGGTGGAATCGGAAGATAAGCTTTCGTAAGGCATGTATTTTGCTGCTGTAGCAGTAGTGGTAGGAGCAGTGTCTTGGTGATGACTATTGGTTGATTGGTACAGGTCTAACGGTGATAGAGAAAATGATAGCCAGTTTGTAGGCGTCATTGTTTTTGCTGCTGCTGATGATGATGAAGTAATTAAAATCTGTTGTTTCAATAAAGAAAACAAAAGCAGGGTTAATTAGATCAACAATAGTAAGAAAAACAATAACAGTAGTAGTTATTATTACTTCTTCTTCTTCTTCTACTACATATAGGTAGTATAGGTAGAGGGTAAGTCAGACTCAGAATGAGATTGATGAAGTAATAATGATACTGAAGTAAGTAATAAGGAATCACAGAGTTTTAAGAAGATTTTCTTCTAGTTATAGTTTTCATGGTGGTGGTGAACCTTAAAACAAGTAAGTTCAGTAGTGTTAATAACGCTTGAGAGAGAGAGAGGCCTCGACTGAAGAAAGAAGGGTGGGAGAGAGCTCGAAATCAAATGTGCATGTCGATGAATCCAATACTTGAAGGCATAGCAGTAATAGTAGTAGTAGAGAAGAAGAGAGATGCACCTCGTAATAAACGGAAAACACGGATCAATATATGGAGGAGCTCCGACACATAAAGAGAGATTTTGGCCACAATTTTAGACTACTGAGTATATGATATCTCACTTCTAATCAAAATCCAAACTAATTATTGTTTGTTTTCATTTCAAGCAGCTGTAGCTGTTGCAGATATAGAGAGAGAGAGAGAGGGAGAGATGTATATGATTCTGGGTTTTGAAAGAAGAAGAAGAGTGAATAACAAAAGATAGAAAGAGAGAGAGTAGTAAAAAGAATTAATTAAACTTAAGAAATAAAGAAAAGAGCCAGGTGGAAATGCTTTAATGGAGGGTTTAGCGGTCCTCTCCTCACTCTCTATCTCTTTCCTGACCAGAAATGAAGGTTTGTTTGATCATAGCAATAGCATAGATAGCAGGAGTAAGCAGTAGCATGGAGAGAGGAGGTTTGCTTTTCGGAGGTTAAGGTTTTTGGTTTAATAATAAATTATAATTAAAAATAAATAGGGGGATTGAATTTAAAATTAGTTACTGGATGGTGGTAGTGACAGTGAAGAAATTTTGTCTGGTAGAAACAATGTTGCGGAAGATCGGGCGGCGTCTTAAAAGAGGAGGAATTACCATTATTTTTCTCTCTTCCTCTTCCTCTTTCCTCTTTCCTCTTCCTCTACGGAGGAGACTATGGACTCTCTCTGTTTATATGGATTATTATGGTTTAGATTGAGTGCTTTATATTATTATTACCCCCAGTATCTCAGTATCATCATCGTAATATTATGAGGCATACAGTGTGACATACTGTATCTCTATTCTGTTATTCTTCACGCTTCACTTACTGATTTGCCCTTCTTATTCTCTACTAAGAGCATCCATAGTGGGACGATTATATCCCAGATCAAACTCAAATTTGATCTTTGGTTCGTCCAAAATGGATCACAGTGGTGTGACCAAACTTAGGTTTTGGTCCACTTTTGTTACTGCTTCGGATTATTTTTTATCCTATAACTGGACCAAAGCAGAATATAATGAGCGTGCAGCTAACCGTGCGTCTTGTGCCAGACGTGACGCTGGCTCTCCATCTCGTATAAGGCGTAATGTTAGACATTTGTTTCATTGTTCCAGGCGTGAACCAGAATGCCACCTGATGAAGCGTTCACCCAAGAACACGTCCAGCGGGGCGTAAGATCAGAAGCACTCTTGGTTTTCAGGCGTTCGCTTAGAGTAACGCTCGTGTTGGGAGTCTGCTTAAGACAACGCTTGTTGTGGGTGTGTGTCTAAGGTAACGCCTATTTGTAAGCGTTATCTAAACTAACGCCTGTGTGGGGCGTGATTCTAAGAGAGCGCCTCTTTTAGTAACCGTTGAGATAACAGTTGAAATTTGTTGAGATTTGTTACCGTTGATTTTTTACCGTTGTAACGGCTATCTTTTGGTATACCTATATAAATGAATTGGTTGATTGAGTATTTCATATACTACTAACCCATTTCATTTGCATATGAGAAAAAATTCACTATTTTCATATATTTGTCTTTCAAATCAATTAGAATTATGGCACCAAAACCACGAGGTCCAAATTTTTCTACATCTGAAGATGTAACGATGTGTAGAATTCATTTATCAATATCTCAAGATTGTAGTGTTGGTTCCGATCAATCAGAAGAAAAATTATGGTCTCGCATCTTAAGAAGAATGAAAGAAGCCATACCTACAATGTCGGGGCGCACTTGGACCTCCATTCAGAAGCGATTTCATAGAATAAGTAAAGATGTGGCGCTTTACTCTGCAAAAGAGGCGGAAGTGGAACGTGAACCTGGATGGGGCCCCGAAACAAAGGTAAGTACTCGTTTAATTTTTGTCCCGTACATTATTGTTTTGAATTGTATATCGTCCGCTAAACTTTTATTAAAAAAAATAACAGATTGAAGAAGTAAGGAAGCTTTTCAAGGAAGCTAATGGTGGCAAAATATTTCAACATGAATAGTGCTACGCAATTATGTTAGAAAATATCAAATATTCACGACGATCGACGGCTGTTTTCGATTCATCACAAGCTGAAGAAGATTCTGAAAGTGGCGAGGAAGACCGGGAAAGACAGAAAACAAGCCAAGAACATTCCAGTGGCGATGAAAAAATATGAGATATACCTAACTTATATAACCATCGTATGGGAAAAAAAGAGGAGAAACGACTGAAGAAAACAGAGAGAGCAAAATTCAGTGGCCAACAAGAAATGATGGAAATAATTATTAAAGAGCAACAAAACTTCAACACCAATTATAGAGAACAAACAAAAATAAAGATGGCGCAGAGAGAATCCGAGTTTGCAGCAAAACTAGATGAGTCTTCGGCAAAGTTTGCAGCAAAACAAGCTAGGAAAGAAAAACTTGACGCAAATAAAGAAGCAGACGACGAGTTTTGTATAATAATGATGGATGTCTCCGGGTTGGATGCCGTAAAAAAAGAGTACATCGAACTTAGGAAGGCAGACATTTTGCAGAGAAGGAGAAGTCAAGCTTAAAGCATTCTCGGATTAGCTGAAACCTTAATTATTTGGATTATTAATGGATTGGCAGTTTCAGTTTCAGTTTCTAATTTTATGATTTATATATTTATTTATCACATAAGTATCAAGAGGTTAAAATTTCCAGTTTAGTTTTGAATAAATAGTGTTATTTTAAATGTTAATGAACTTCCAATGTACTTTTTTCTTGAATTAATGAAAACTTTAAATTTTTGAGTAATTAAGTAATTCAGATGAAAAATAACTACCAACCACTCATTTTTTCACATTAACATCAACACGATAAAAGACTGCACACTCAAGATATTAGCCTATCTACTCTTTTCCTACATGAGTAGATAAGTAAGATTGTTTAAATTTATCAGATTAACAAAGTGAATAATTGAAACTTTGGATTCCATTGAATAGACTGTTATTATGGACCCACCAGTCTCGAAAAAAAAAGACTCGTCACTTCTTTCTATATCATGCTTTAGTCGTTGCACGCGGACCAAACATCTTTCATAATTAGGCGCCCACGGTCTTTCTAGCCTACCTTTGAATAGACTGTTATTAGTTACCCATTAGGATAGAACAGAACAGAGTCGTCACTTCTTTCAATATCATGCTTTAATCTTTTATTGAATATTGGAAAATTATTTCCATTCAAAAAAGGTCATATATATACCCTTTCGTTCCTATTTGGAAACCACACCTTCCGCATTTCAAATAACCTAATTCAAATATTATTTTATCTCTCCGTTTTAGAATTATGGCTTACGAAAATTTTAGTATTAACGCTGAGAATTTTACCATAGAGGAAGATTTATCTCTTTATCGAAACGTAGTATTATATTATCCAGCAAGGGGTCATGAACGTCGGATGAATGGTTCAATGAGCATGGAATGTTTAGAACATATCTATGCTAAATTCTGTAATGAAACCGGTAACCCCAATAACCGGAACAGAGCAGGCCTTTTTGTCGATTTCAGAAAATACGTAGGGCAGTACTACAATTTTCAACTTTAACCGCTAAGGTGAATGAAAGAAGAATTAGGAATGAAACTGATAACGAAGTTGTTGCCAGATCTCTGGAGGAATGGAGAAGGTGCAAAGGTTCAGATTTCAGGTACCAACCTCATTTTGAGATCCTAAGGGTGATGGAAAAATACAACCCTTTTGTGTTGATTGTTCTTCGAAGATGTTTAGATCGTCATCCAGGGCATCACAACACTCGTTGAAAGTTTGATTATAGGTTTTGTGGGTATATCTCTTTGTAAACCCTCACGAGACATAACTCGTCCGTCGGGGACACCTAATGGTTTAAAGGCTTGTTGCACGTACTAAGTGCAACCGCGACTCCTGCGAAAATAAGATATTTAAACATCTATTGATGTATTGTTGTTCTGAATAAGTGATATTGGTTATTTATGATACTTTTTTTAATTTATTCATTACAAAGTAGTAAGCATATTGATAATACACGAGCTAAAAAGTAAACTTAACTCACTTTCGCAAGCATCACGGTTGCACTTAGCATGTGCAGCAAGCCTTTAAACCCTTAGGTGCCCTGTTATTCGTTAACAAAACCTATCCGCATGGTTTAGAAATTGTTATTCATCACTAAAATTTGATCATAAGTGTTCGATCACGTCATTTCTCAAACAAATATGTGTATCTTTGTTGTGTAATGCACGTCGTCGTTGCTCAACTCTCATTCTCGAAAGTTCAGCAGTATGTTGTCTCGAAATATTTACCGGTGCATGGTTGCGGCGTTGATCATATTCATGTGGTCAATCACCGGTTAGACGCTCATCCTCCACTATCATACTATGTAAAATGATAACAGTTTTCATGATATATGCAAATACGTCTGGATTCCACATTCTTGTAGGTTGCTTGACGATGGCAAATTGATTTTGCAGTACACCAAAGCCTCGCTCTACATCTTTTCGGCAACCCTCTTGCATTGCTGAAAATTTCTGTTTTTTCTGGGAATCTGGATGTTTAATAGACATCACAATAGTAGCAATCTCTGGGTATATTCCATCACCAAGATAATATTCCATATCATATTGATGTCCGTTTACAACAAAGTTCACTGGTGGTGCTTTCCCGTTGATAAGCTTTTTAAAAATATAAGAACTGTTCATCACATTAATATCATTGTTTGAACCGGGCATACCAAAAATGCATGCCAAAACCAAAGATCATATGACACCAGTGCCTCCAACATAATACTTTCACTCCCTTTGTACGCAGTGTAAGCCCCTGATTCCACCGATAGGAATTTATCCCATTTCCAATGCATGCAATCTATACTACCCAGCATCCCTGGAAATACCATATCTTTGTTCTCCTTAAGCAACAGTTCGACATCACGCTCAGTTGGTGTGCGCAAATATTCTTTCTCATATAAATGCACAATCTTCTTACAAAACCTACAAGTTGTTTCCAAAACAGGGGTTTCTCCAATGCGTAAGTAGTCATCTATTGCATCGACCGCATATCCATAAGCTAACATTCATATTGATGTAACTTTCTGATGAGGGGTTAATCCAGGAACGCCAACAACATCTTTCTTTTTTTTTTGAACAAAAGAATTATTTACTGATACGACATCTCCCAAAATACGGTTGAACAATTCTCGCCGCATTCTAAATCTTCTACGAAATACATTAGCTGGAAACGTAGGGTTTCTGCAAAAGTAATCTTTCCAGATAAGCATTGCACCGGCCTCACGTTCTCTTGGTATTTGGATACGAGTATGTGGCGAGTTCATACTTGAAACGATCAATCCCAAAGTGACTGCTTGGTTATTTTGGCTCAATGCAACTAAATCTTCGTCTGATGAGTACAAACTATTATTATCATCATCACTAGATGAAGAAGAAGAAGAAGAAGAAGAAGAAGAAGAAGAAGAAGAAGGAGGAGGAGGATGAGGAAGAATAGAAGAACAAGAAGCATAATCGTGATTTTTATTTTCATAGTATGCCATTGGTTGTGGATGTTTGCAGTTTTGGTTTGTATAATTGGAGAATCGAGTCTTCAATTTATAGGCATATTAGATAAGTCTTTGAGTGTTGATATGACTATACACTCTTGGTATTTTAAAAATTAACTGAGTTGAGGCAAGTGGGGTGAATAGACGCATCAAACATAAGAAATGTCGGTTGAGATGACAATACCAAGCAGATAAAAAGACAAAGGAAAAATTACATATCTTTTTGAAATGACAATACAAAGCAGATATAAAAGACAAAGCAAAAATTAAAAATATATTTGGATATGACAACACAAAGCAGGTAAAAGACAAAGCAAAGATAAGAAAAGTCTTTTGAAATGACAATTCCAATCAGATAAAAGATAAATCAAAGATAATAGATGTATGTTCGAATGACAATACAATGCAAATGAAAGACTACCCATCTGTATCTTGATTCCCAGGCGCCGATCGCGGTGGCATAAAAGGAGGCAAAGATGATCTCGATATGTACTTAACTGATTGCGGTGTTGATGATGATTCCTGACCCATGGTATTCCACATTTGTGGTGACATAGTTTGAGAAAAAGTGATAAACCCAAGGGGTGGTTGTTGCGTACAAAAATGGGTCAGCTATAACTCCAAAATTGTTGTTCTGATTTTGTAGACCCCGTATTTCTTCATCTTTTGCCATGATAAACTCCATCCTCTCCTTCGTTTCATTTAACATAAACTTACGAAACTCTTGCGTAAAATCAGTATATTGTTAAACCAGAGCATAAGCTTCGACCTTTTATTAAAAAAAAAAATCATATTTTCATGCATTTTTATGTACTCAAAAAAATAAGGTTTGTTGTATACTTACGAATGACAATTGTTGTTGAAGCGGAATGGGTACATGTTCATTAGGTTCTTGGATGTTTTGTTTCATACGGTTACCAGCATACATGTATGTTTCAATCTCCCAATCGACTTTGGTAGCATATTTCTGCAAGTTAGTTACATGTCGTCAATACTCCATATACAAATCATACGTAACAACATGCACTAAACGCCTTATTTCTGTCCTAGTTGATCCTGATTCGACATTAGAAGTATATTGATTGTTCCCCAATAATCGAATACTTTTGTATGTAAATATTGCATATTTGATTCCATCCATAAATCCATTTTCTTCACTATGAGTTCCAGTATTGATAAGAATTCTAGTTCTTATTGTTCATATGTTATGGTATGAATATACCATACCAATTCGTTATGTATGGATGATGAGATTCCATTGATACAGAGCCAATTCTAATAGACTTAATTAACGTTCTCATTGGCGTGCATCCAGCAGGAATTGAACCTATTCAGTTGTATCGACCAAATCGCTTTCCCTCAGCTAATTAGCTTCGTCATTGTTAAGGTTGGAAATACGAGTATGTGGGTTCATGGAACGCCAAAATTATAATGGTTTTGCCTCCAACACCGTTCTCCGAAGTACACGTTATGTTGTGCAAAGAAAATAACTATCAGAAAATAAACCAATTAACTATCTAAAAATCCAAGAAAATAAAGAACAGAGCTATCAAAATAAATTATCAACTCACAGTGCCTAGCCAAGAAAATATAAATCTTTTGTCTGAGAGCTATGATTCTTTCCTTCCAACAACAGTATCAAGGAAAAACATGGCGGAATCCCACGGTCTTCAGGTCACATCGTCTACAATCAGCTGACTAAGACAAGTCCTAGAACGAACAATATCAATATGCTTCCTTCTTATACCCTTCCACCGAAAACATCTAGGCCACAGTGCTTCACTCTCACTCGTTGGGTTCTTTGGTCGACATATGCCCATATATTCGTACCCCTAAAACTAGTATGTCAAGACAACCAACAAAATAAATAAATTACCAAAAAATAAACATTTAAAGGAAGTATAAATAGAATTAAGAAATTTACCTCCAATATCTGGAATGGTCTGGCTAGTGACTTTTGTCCCGTGCCAGATGCGGCGAGTCCGGAATACAATTTCGCAAAAGCACCACCACCCAGTCATAATTGCAAACTGCATTTAAATCCTCAAAAGCATCTAACCATCCAGCATCAATATAGGTTTTAGCATTCGAAAAGAAAAGTTGTCCCAAAACATACATACAAAAAGCTCTGGCCACTCTCTCAACAAGTATGTTATCATCGTTAGCCGCAACCAACGTTCCTGGATCAAAATATATGCTAAAAAATTCAATTATAATTGCATTTGAAACCCATTGCGTCGGAATCTGTTCTCTTTTGCAAACTTCACAATCTTTAATTTCTGAAAAAATATACGCCCGAACATATTCGAATTGGTACTTCGCCGGTTCATACGGAATATCACTACCAACACCAATACTTAATCCTGTCAACATGACCAATCAAGCGGTGTGAACCCCATCTCACCAAAGGAGAAGTGAAATATGTTCGTAGTATCCCAAAAACGCTCAACAAGGTAGTCAATAAATGCATGTGACGAATCAACTACATCCATGGTCAATAAACGACCCCATTCTGCCTTTTCAATTATGTATTTAACCCTAGGGTTGTGCTTTATAATACCTGTATAGGTCTGAATGACCGATTTAAGGGAACCACGATGTATGTACTTGAATTTTGAATCATTTGAATATGTAATATTCGTAGAAGCGTGAATCTGAGCATATTCCACAACACTGTAGTTCGCTAACCCGTGAACAGAGATCATATCTTCAGTAGTAGGGTCTACTTCTGGCTCCTCAACGGTTTTAGCTTTCTTGTTCTTCTTTTTTCGACCAACGAATCTCGTTGTGACATTGCTCAACATCTATACAAACGGTACATACAAGTTTTAAAATTAAGAGTAATCCTCACAATGCACAAATACAAAACTCTACATTAATCCATATATCCACAAAAATACAAATTTCATCATTAGAAAAGTACGCCTCTAATTAGATAATCAAATGTACAAACATTCATAAATCATCCAAAGTACAAATTCATGATTCACAAAATAGTCCACTAATCAAATTACCAACTCACCAAAAATTCATCATAATTCCCTAATTTTATAATTCCATAAACATTCACTATAAAGGAACATAAACAATCATAATCCCAAAATTTCATAAACAATCATATCAAATCAATTAATCAAGAACTTAAAATTAACCACAACCCAACACAAATTAACCAACAACTTAATCAGTTATAAATTCAAATCAATTAATTCTCATCAATATCTTAAACCCAATTTACATCTTCCAAAACCCTAGAATTATATCAAATTACAAAATTTTAATTTGTAAAACCTAAATATGTTTACTTCATAATCATATGTTTAATCTTTAAACATATATATAACAAAACATTAAAATAAATCATAATATAAACCTACAAAATTCATTAAAATTTCATATAAAAGTTTGAGTTTCATACCTTGCCTTGAGATAAACCTAACTTAGATAACTTGGTTTCAAAGTTGTTACGGTTTTGCTAGCTTTTTCAATTTTGAAAAGAGGTTGAGAAGAGGGTGGAGGTTAAAGGGGTAGGCGCTCTCTTCTGTATGCGTTTGAAGTCTAGAAGAGAGGAGGAGTGGGGAAGAAGAGGGGAACAAGAGAATAAAAGATGAGGACGAGCGTTTGCTTGGAGTTACGCCTGATGGGGATGTGCTTTCGCTTAGAGTAACGCCTAATGGGGACGGGCGTTCGTCTAGCACACCGCCTGATGAAGAAGGCGTTACTCTACATATACGTCCATCTTTATTATCCACACGAACCACCTGCACGTGTAAAAGGTTAACGGGCATATGGCTAGTTTGACGCCCCATCAGGCGTTCGTCTATACACACGCCTGTAAATGGGGTGTGATGATAAGCGTACGTCTATCATCAGACGTTCTTCTGGGTAGCGTACCCCACCGAGCGTTCATCCTGCTTCCGCCCCAACCAAGCGTTATCACTTGCATACGCCCGTATAACACAATTCCAACAGACGGATACTTGTGAATGCGCCCAACGAGGGGCGTTAGCTTACTCTTACGCCCGATCAAATTTTACTCGTTTCCCATTGCGTTTCAGGCGGAGTAAATTCAAATTTTTTTGGTCTTTACTCTTTGAGTTTGGTCGTACCATTGTGGGTGCTCTAATCACATACTCCGTACTACTTTTGCTTTCTTTTGTATATTTATTTTGATATCAGAAGAATTTTTTTTTTGACACGGTCAAAGTTATCAGAAAATATCAAAGTTCGATATAACTATCCTATATTTAGGTATAGGTTTTCATACGAGACTTTAGATTCTAAAACGTGTTTATATGTATACATAAATCAAGATTGGGTACAAAATTATACTTCCTCGGTTCCTTACTGATGGAACTAGTTTAACTTTGCACAATTTTCAATACAAGAAAAAAAAAGATGTATTTTTAAATATTTTTTATAATTATATCTTTAGGATAGTAAAATAATAAAATTTAAAAATGACTGATCTCTCAAACTATATCACAAAGGGAAATGTTGCTTACGCGTCATTTAAGCATATTTGCTACTATAACAACAACACAACTAACCATTGGAAAAATGAACGACATTTAATCAATTCATTCAATTTAAATAATTTTTTATTTATCAAATGTTTTTGCAAATATCATCGCACCCAACTTTCGTACGGTACTTCGAAGGGTGTATGTATAAACAGAATTTCATAGTGTGTGCTCAAACTTTACTTAACAGTGAGTATAAGACCGAGTATAAAGCTTTAAGGGTATCAGAAAATAATAAAAATTATCTACCTTATTTTAAAATCTATAAAGATTTTTTAGTGGGGCATTATGATAAATTGTGTTACCGTCTTGACTAGCCATCTATTTAACTAGAGCTATTATGCTATTTTTGGCAATATTGGAATCTATACCTGAGCAGATGAAAATATTTATTGTGAGAATACCTAGGATTCAAATCTGACCAGATTAAGGATGAGTTTGGTATTATATTTTTGTTTCCTACGAAACACTTTAAAAACATATTTATAATACAATAATATTTTTTTTATCTTAATATTTAGTAAAGTTTTTGTAAAGTAAATTTTATTCAATTCATTTCTAAATTTTTTTACTTTTTAAAAGATAAGAAAATAAGTTTTAAAAAACTCTAAAAGTAAAGTAATGATCTAACTCTAATTTCATATCTTATTTTCTTTTTTCTATCCAAATTTTATTTTATAGATGATAAAAATTATCTTTAAATTTATAGTATGCTATTAACTTTTGATTTTCTATATTTTTAAAACATTACTTTTTATTTTTTAACTATGTTTTATATATTATTTTAATGAATTTTTTTTTAATTTATCTGTAGTAAAAATAACATCAAAGCTTAGCTAATTAAGTACCTTAAATTTTATCTTCATGAAAATGTGGAGGTACAGTATTAGTGTATTACACTACTACCGTCCCTTAAACTTTTGAAATGCCAAAAATGGAATGTGCACGAGTGGCTGCATAGAACGCCGATCCCACGACCGGTAATAATCCGATGAGCAAAGCGAAGCAAATAGGGAAAAGAAAAGAAAGCCCGGTATTCGCGCATTCCATTTTACCTCCCCAAAAGCTTCACCTTTTCCGAGATAAAGATAAATTTTAGTTACTGTCCCCAAAAATAAGGATAATTATGTCATTTGGTTGAAACTGCGGAGACACCCGTCAATGTAGTAAAAGCTCATGTCCAAATCTGTGATTCGTCTCTAGAACAGAAAGCACGAGCGGGTTGAGGAATGGTGGTACTGTTTTACGCATGCATCATTTCAACAATTGACACGGAATAAGGGTTTTGGACTGTAGCTTAATGTATCACATAACAATAGGGTTGTACATGATAACGAGTTTTTGTGGAAACCGAACCAAACCGTTTGTTAATGGAACGGTTTTAGAAAAAAAAAACCTAAAAACCGATAGTCACGGTTTCGGTTTTGGTTTGACCAAAAACCGAACCGTTATGCCATGGAAAAGAGTAATATAGACCGTTGATATAGATCTTGATATATTAAATCTACACCTTCCGTTAACCTTCATATATAAGTCATTTCTAAGTCTCTTACCCTAATTCTCCATCTCGTCTCTTCTCTTCCGATTCTTTTTGCAGCAGCCTCCACCTCCAGCCATAATTCTCCATCTCGTCTCATACCCTGATTCAGTGATTCTCCATTTCCGATCTCTTCTCTTCTTCTTCTCAACTCCTCCACTGATACAGTAAGTTACTTCTATAGTTCTATTTCATAAACATTTTTGATTTTTTCATACATTGATACACTGATTTTTTTCCATGCTTTTTCCTGTGTAGTGTTTTGGAAACTTTTAATTGAAGATCGTTTTGACTAACACTGGGGTTTTACTGTGTAGAGGCAGCACTTTGAAAGAGTATTTGTTAGATTTTTCAAGGTGGGTTTTCATTTTCTTCTGGTTTTGTAGATGAAAAAGGTTCAGAATTTAAGGTCTTAGAGATCAGTAGGTGGAGTAGTAGTGATAGAAGCAGCTCTTGTTGTCATGATTCATTTACCATATGCAATCTATGATAACTTCTGCTTCATGTTATCTTAAGTTTTGATTTTCCCATGTTGGTATTGTTGACATTATGATGTTGCTCTTTATGTATTTTTCCCAGTAGGTGGGTATATACCTAATTACATACTCCTAGTACCACCATCTGTTTTAAGGACTTCGTTTAAGGCACTAGTTCTAGTTTTATCTTTTCTTATTATGTACGAGTATAGGGATGAATAATACAATCATTAACATGTTTACTGTAGAATCTTTACCTTTTTTCTTGCTTTCCACTGACATACTTAGAATTTAAGGCCTTAGAGATCAGTAGGTGGAGTGTAGTGATTTTCTCTTGTAGTTAAGTTTTGTGAGGTGGGCAATGGAAAAATACATGACTTTTTTGTGTTTCCCTATTTGCTAATGGGATGATGCATGTTGTTTTTGCAAGGCAACTCTTGCATTATTTTTAGTTGAAGAGTTTATTTACATTATGTAAGCTTTTTATCAATGCATACTTAGTTTACCTTCTTCAGTTAGGCCAAAACTTTCACTATCTTCGTATTCTTTTCCTTGTTAGGCCAAAACTTTCACCATCTTCGTATTCTTTTCCTTAATATGTATCCGAACTTCTGTTTTCAAATATGTTCGATATAGTTTGAGTAGTGCGTATTCTTTTGTAATTGTTTAACTCTTAAAATTGACACTTGTTTTTCACTTCTGTTGGATGATTAAGTTGTATTTCTTTTCTCCAGAATTCCTATTTGCTAATGGGATGATGCATGTTGTCTGTGAATCTGTGATTGAATATTTCTGTAGCAACAACAATAACAACAACAACAGCAACAGGAAACAGACAACAACAACAGCAACAACAACAACAACAACAACAAGCAACAACAAGCAACAAGCAACAGACAACAACAACAACAACAACAACAATAGAAAAAGCAGTAACAGGCAACAGACGAGTATGCATGAATTTTATGTTGTTTCAATTGTGTGCAAACAATTGTGGATTTTTTGGATGTGTTTGTGTTCCAAGTATGCAGGAATTTTATGTTGTTTCAATTGCTTAAATGTCTGCAGGAATTTTATGAAGAATGAATGTAAAAATGTCTGTTTTTCCGTTTTTTTCTGAATTTTGCCGGTTAACCGAAACCGGCTGGAAAAACCCAAACTGAAAGAAACCGAGTAAGAACCGAACCGGTGGTTAACAGAACGGTTTTGGAAAGGTTTTTGGAAAACCGACTATACCGGTTTCGGTTTTGGTTTGGCCAGAAACCGAACCGAAACCGTCCATGAACAACCCTACATAACAATTTGTTTGGTTGATTATTTTCCAATCCTTCCCTAAACTAACGTGTCTCTCGTGTATGCCACGTGTGCTTTATTTTACGTATCTATTCTCTCGTTGATTTTACAGGGGGTTAGTGGATTAAGAATTATAGAGAGTTTCAGAGAGATCTTAAATCTCTTGTTAGTCGTTAGAGACTTTAAAAGAGTCTCTTAAACATCCTTGTTAGTGAATAAAGATTTAAGTTCCTGAAATTCTCAAAAACTCTTTGTTATTGGTTAGGGACTTCTAGAAAGTCCTTTAAATGCTCATGTTATTGGTTATCGACTTAAAAGTCATGGATTTGTAATTTTGAGAGACTTTGAGAGAATTTTATGCAAAAATAGGCATGAAAAAAGTCTCTCCAAAATAGATGATATTTTGGGAGACTTTAAAACTAATGTTGATTTATTTTTATTTTTTGCAAGTGCCTTCTTTCTCTCTCTTATGTATCGAACTTTTAAACTAATGATCAATCAAGCTATGTTGTATTATCCTTAAATAAACCATTTTTTGCAACTATATTAACATACTAATCATCCATAATATATCACCTATAACTGGCTTAACTATATATAAGATGAGTTATTAGAAAAAGACATAATTTTTCTTCATGAATCTAAAATGCGTGAATTTTTAATTAAATTTGGGTTGTTAAGTACCATATGAAATTTTTCGATGATCGTGGAATTTAGTTATCTTAAACGAACACATGCATGGACAATATATACAATAGTATTTTCATTAGTCTTAATAGAATGTGCCACGATGAAGAAGAACGAACAAACCAGTCCACAAGTGATTATATATAGTGATTAGAACTAGGTTGCATATGTTGGATAATAGTCTCACATGTGCTATCAACAATTCTTATGTGGTTTCTTGGATTGCTCCACCCACCCCCAATAAATTTTTTTCTTTAAATAAATGATTAAAACAAACCCACTATAATCACACTTATTGTCTCTATAAATCACAAAAGCTCCATAAAAATCTACTATTTAGTTTATGTAAATTATAAAGACTCTCTAAAACACTCCCATAAAATCAATTAAAATCTCTAGATTTCTAGAGAATCTCCGAGAGTCACTCAAATAAAAAATCTCTGAAAATCCACAGAATTCTCGTTTGACTACCCCCTTGTTAGTTTTTTTCTTCTTCTTACTATTAAACATGATTTACTGAAGGAATAACATTATTAACGCGTGATATCATTTTATATAAGATAAAAAAATCCTAAAATATTCTGACTATCTGATCGATCAAATAGTATCACCTTCGTTAATAATAATATCCTTTTTTTTATAAATTGTGCTATTAAAGGTTTATTTTAGCTGTTTTTATACAACAGAAATGAACCACAACAATTTCTAGACCACTGGGCCTTTACTTCCTTTTTCTCTCTCTTTAAAGTCTAACAAATGAAACATTTGCATCTTTATTGGTTACTACGTCATGATTTGTTCTCTCATGGCACAGTTTCGTTAGAGCAACTACAACGGTTGGACCATACCAAAGATCAAATACCAATTTTTTTTGCTCTTGAAAAAAAAAAAAACACAGCGGTCTGAACCCTAAATATGATCTTACGCTTATCTAAAGAGGCGTTTGTTAACGAACGCTACATTAGAATAACGTTAGATTACAAAGACGTCTGTGTAGGGAGACGTTTGCTATTTGACGTTCAACTAGATAAGCGTTTTGAATCCTAAGGATCAGACGCCCTTGTAAAGGAACGTTGACGCTGCATTAACAAACGCACACCTAGTGGAGCTCTTACCTAAACGCTCACCTAGAAGAGCTTCTCTTCCTTAAACGCTCACCTAGAAGAGCTTCTCTTCCCTAAACGCTCATCCACTTGAACATTTACCCTGTCGACGCTCATATAGGGGAGCGTGATCACCATTATTGCAAAACGTCTTCTTAACATAGCGTATGTTAATCTGGCGCTGCTTCAAGGGGACGTTTTAGTCGCACGCTCTTTTAATACAGCGTTAGAGCACACGCTTTTATGAGTGAACGTTTCACTAGACGTCATTCTGCAACGACGTCCATGTTTAGAAACGTTCTCTTACAAAAACGTTTAAGGTTAACGCTGTGCTAGAAGAGTGTCCGACTAAATTTAGGTTTGGTCCGGTTGGTGGAATAAGTATGCTCGGATACTGTTCAAAATCTCGACTAAATCCTATATATGATCGCCCATTGGGCCTCACTTTCGCCTACCAAAGAGTAAAGACGATCTTTACTCTTTAGTATAGTCGACCGTTGCAGTTGCCCTTAGATCCAAGAAATCCAACTTGAACACCTAGACGGATTTGCAAATTTCCACAGATCTTATGTTTGATTATTCTTTGGACCTTGGGTCCAATATAATTTGAACACCGCGATCCAAGAATTAAAGGTTGGATTTAAACTGTGTCGCCTGTGGTTCGTGTTTAGTGTCATTTGTAGTACCATTCAAAACAGGGACAAAGCCAGGAAGGCTGATTTTTTTTCTTCAAACAGGAACTAATAGCCTGGGTCAAGCATAATATTTAGTAATAAGAAAAAAGTTAGGCTTATGGACCAGAAGGACTCCCTGGGTTTTAGTCCCAGTCAGTATTATATATTGTTGGGCGTAATAATCAAAATGAAGAAATTTCAAATAAAAAAAAGTTAGTGATACTTAGCTCTTTTGTATTGGAAGTGATCGATTTGACGAAACGGATAAGCTCCAAGATCTCCGCAACAACAACATGGCAAAACTTTGGAAAACAGAGTGAGTCACGTGTTCAACACGCTGTCCTTAAGACACTAGCGCCCGGATACACTCAAGAGTGATGTTATAACCTCCAAAGGGCGGATGCCTCCAGGATAAAACACCCTACTACACCTACTACTAGCACTCGTAGTAGATGCTCAACTTGAGCTTGGCAACTCCGAAAAAACCCTAAGGAAAATCGCGAAAGCTTAAGAAAAACAATAGAAAAATATTTTTCTTTTGCTCTCTCCAAAAATATGGAGAAACCCTTTTTCCTTGGATTGATCCTTTAGGTTGAGAAAAGAGTTTGTTTATATAATAACCTAGTACTACTTAAAAAGAGTGATTTCCCCAATGTGGGACTAATAATTTTATATAGTCACTTAAAACAGCTTAAGATTGGAACTCTCCAATGTGGGATTAATGAGTTTTTCATTCATAAAAGAAAACAAAATTCTATTTATTTTCTTAAAACCTTAAAATTCATATTTTATATATATTGGTTTCCAACATATAGGTCCGCCCCTGGTTAAAAATATAGATTTTCTGAGTTAATTTGGTGATATATGTATGCTCTAATTTTACTAAGTATATGTGTTGAACTGCTTAAGTACGTGATATTTTATTTGGATTAACTGACTTAAGCTCACTTTACAAGTCAGTGGCTGCTTTTGGGTTTTTTATTCTTTTTCTTCACATATGAACAACATAATACCATAAGTTATGCTTATTTCATGACCTGAATTACTATTGGTGCAATACAAAATATCAGTCCTAGATATTTGTTCGGATCATCTTGTTATTGTTGGTAGAGTAAATGACATTAAAACTCTAACAAATTTGGAGCCCTTGATACTATGGATGTTGATAACAGGACAAATAACCCCCTTCCAGACAAATCAATACTTGTTATTATTTAAGATGTTGGTTTCTTCTCACACTATTAAAATGTGAAACCTACTGCAATTATTTTAATGTACTTTGGTCTCAATCGAGTAAATGCAACAACAAATGTTACGTGAATGGAATCTGATTATACGACAAAATATGCAAGTTGAATAAAAATTGTCAAGTTTATTAATCATTGGATTGAATTAAACAACAATAATACACACAACCTCTAGAAAACAACTTTGCAGAAAGGTAAGTCACAAATCATGTATCACAATTAAGAGCAGAAAGATCGCATCAAGAAAAATACGGAATCTACGTGATGGTAATTGAAGGAGTGAAACTAACCGTGATTCTTCTTCCTTCTTGATTAACAGAGTTCTTAATGATTTAAGATACAATTATTGTTATAGATTTATTATGATCGATAATAGACTAAAATGAAAAAGTGATAGTAACTCTTTTCCTGAAACGAGGTAGTATTTTTCTAGTGGTATTATTTTCTTATAGTAGTCAAGTGAAAACATTAAAAAAAAATTTATTTAAAATTTTGATCTCTTCTTTGTTTAAAAATCTGGAAACAGATCTCCTTGGTTCATAGCAAAAGTAGCCAGTTGTGGTATTTCAGAGGATTCTTTGCTTCTGAATTTAAAGCAGTGGTGCTTGTCCATTAAAAGTAATGGTGCTTACTTCCTCTTAGCAGTAGTGCTAGCCATTTCATCCTACAAATGGTCCATATTATGTTGATCAAGATGTTTTATCAAGTTGTTAATCCTAGTAAACCTATGAATATCATTCCAAAAAATGTCTCAGCAAATAAATATGTTTATCATCTCAAACAAATTTAAAAATCTCGTTTCCCTCTCAAACCTACCTTTCAAAAAACTCAATTTTCTAGCCACAAATTTTGCTCCAAATACTCAACTTTTGTGACTCATATTGACTATATCCTTAGTTTCCCAAAAAAAGGGTTGTGCAAAATTTTCCTCAAAAAATATAGCTCGAGTCAGATATATCCATAATATATTTTTGGTTACAAACCCATTTGTTATCCTGATAAATTTGAGAACCAAAAAGTACTCAAGCACAAAACAAATTTTTAGAATGGCCTCGACTTCCAACAATCAAGTTGCTAGCATCACCAATCAAATGCGAGACACAAAAATCAATTCACAACCTATGAACAATCAAAGAGGTATTGTTGGGTCTGGTAATGCAGTAAATGTTGCTGCTGAAGAATGGTCGAATAGTGTTCTTGGAAAGATATTTGCTAAGGATATGATAGAAATGAAGGATTTTAGAAAGGAAATTAATTCCATCTATAAGAGATATATGAATAAGGTGATAATCATCATGGGTTACGATCTTTATGTGATCAAGCTAAACAATGAAAGTGTTGGATCTGCAACAATGGAAAACACTAAACAGAAGAAATTGTTAAGGTTAAGAAATCTCTGATTGATACACACAATGGACAAAGCCACCTGCTCAGCAAATTGTCAATAACACAATAGTCCTCGGGTACTCCTCAATAATGAGAGATGCTATACCCCAATAGAGGAGATGTGTCCAGGACAGAACTGCCTTTTATGAATATTATAAGCACAATATTATCCACCCTCTAGAACTTAACAACAATTTAGATGGAAGGAAATAAACAAGCAATGTGGGCAAAACAAAGCAAGAAGAAGGGAAAAGAAGACATGATAGTAGCTGCTTCTGGAGTGAGTTCAAATGGTGAAATTCGTTTTCTTTTATAGGTAGAAGAAGAGCACGTGTCAATCAATTTCGTGCATGAATCACAGACATTATGGTTGAAATTTAATTCCACGCATGAAGCACGGAGATAATGGTTAAAACGGATTTAAAACGGTTAAGAATAATTCTCTCCTAAAATCTCGTCGGGTCATACGCCCCCACATTTAAGAAAAGATTTGAATTATTCATAAATTCTTTTAAGAAAATATATTCTGTTTCAAAAACGTAAGTCTTGGTTGGTCCGCATCCTTGGCTACACCCGCACCCGCAACACACACTTAGTCCCGCAGCCGCAGCCACAGTCACACCCGCACCCACAACCACATCCACAGGCGCAAGTCCGCAAACACACAAGCTCACAACCACGCAAGCACGCAAGCGCAAGCGCACCCGCACCCGCACCCGAGCCCGAGCTTGTGCGTGCTTCGGTACGAAGCACGACACATTTGTGAAAATCATGGTTGCACCAACTAGCCCATTGCCTTAGTCCTCCCCCAACCACAAAAGCTTCTAAACCCTAAGGGACCTCCCTTAGAAGCAACTTTCTAGGTAATAAGGAGAGGAATCATCTTTAGTTTCTCCAATGTGGGACTAAAGGTTCATTCACAAAAGTGAAAATGAGATAGTTAACTTAGTTCCTTAATGACCCCTTGGTCCTAAGATCCATTCCTACCAAGACCAAAAGCAAGTAATAATAATAGTTTATTTTCTCCAACAATCCCCCACATGAATGAAAACCCGATAAAAATTAAGCGAGAAATACCTCTTAGGCAATAGGTGTCCATAAGGTCTTGAACCTTTGCTTAGTGAGAAAATACCGGAACTACTTGATGGACAGTGAACGCGATGTCTTGAACTGCCATCGTTTGGTGTAGTTCATCAATAACTTCCACGCGTGATATCTCTCTAGGTGTTGTTAAGTTCATGCCATTGTGTCCATTTTGGCCCTGGACATATCCCGTTTCTCAGAATGCTCTAGAGAATCAGCTCAATTCTCATAGGAAACGGCCCACTTCCTCATTCAAATAGGTGAGTTTCATCAAGAGTGTTTACTGCTACACCCCACTTCAATCTTAAATTGAAACTATAAAACTCATTAAGACTTAATAAAAAGTCATCCTTCACATGCAGCCACACTATCACGTCTACACCATAGGGAAGGGACAGAGAATGAAATTCTCTGATAATGTTTCCTTTAACCCACCACAAATTAGTTGTCTCATTCGAAACCTTGATCTTGGGATCTCCAATCAGCAAGGTTGAGTATCCTTCATGTCAAGTTTAATTGATGAGATTAAGCCCCATCCCTCTCGATGCATTACTAACTATCTCCTTGGACAAACCTTTCGTCAAAGGGTCCGCGATATTCTCCTTAGATCTCATAAGGTCAACAGAAATAACGCCAGTTGAGATTAGTTGTTTTAGGGAATTGTGTCTTCTACGAATGTGTATAGATTTCCTATTATAGTTGATGTTTTTAGCATTAGCTATTGCAGCTTGACTATCACAATGTATAGATACAGCTGGCACAGGCCTATGTCAAAGAGGAATGTCTTCTAAAAAGCATCTTAGCCAAGCGGCTTCCTCTCCTGCTTTATCGAACGCAATAAACTTTGATTCCATAGTGGATCGAGCTATACATGTATGTTTGGAACTCTTCCAAGATACAGACCCGCATGCTAGAGTGAAAACATATCCACTCGTAGACTTAGACTCCTCTGAGTCCGATATCCAGTTTGCGTCATAAAATCCTTCAAGGACCGCAGGGTATCTCTCATAGTTTAAACAAAAGTTTAAAGTGTACCTTAAGTACCTTAACACTCTAATAAGTGCATCCCAATGCTCCTGTCCCGGATTACATATATACCTACTTAACCTACTCACAACATAAGCAATGTCTGGTCTCGTACAATTCATCAAATACATCAGACTTCCTATGACAAGTGAATATTCAAGTTGTGAAACTCCGTTACCCTTATTTTTTTGAGTCTACAACAAGGATCATAAGGAGTACAAGCAGGTTTACTATCAAACTATTTATATTTTCTAAGCACAGATTCAACATAATGAGATTGACTGAGACTATATCCATTAGAATCTCTTCTAATCTTCATCCCTAAGATTACATCAGCGGGGCCTAAGTCTTTCATGTCAAAGTTTTCATTTAGCATGTTCTTAGTGGAATTAATTACATCCATGTTTGTACCAAGTATAAGCATATCATCAACATAGAAGCATACAATCACATAGGTATCATTCACAAGTTTAGTATAAACACACTTGTCAGATTCATTTATTTCAAAACCACTAGAAATCATTACATGATCAAATTTTTCATGCTGCTGTTTAGGTGCTTGTTTCAAACCATGCAGAGATTTTTTCAGTTTACAAACTTTTTCACAACCTTTCACTACAAAGCCCTCAGGTTGGTCCATATAAATTTCTTCATCTAATTCACCATTTAGAAAAGCTGTTTTTACATCCATTTGATGTATCTCTAAGTTATGAATGGCAGCAATAGCAATTAACATCCTAATGGAAGTAATTCTCGTAACAGGTGAATAAGTATCAAAGAAATCTACACCTTCTATTTGTTTATACCCTTTAGCTACTAGTCTAGCTTTATTTTTACACAGTTCCTTCTACCTTACGTTTCCTTTTGAAGATCCATTTACAACCTATGAGTTTACACCCTAGAGGTAAATCTACAATATCCCAAGTATCATTCTGTATAATGGGATCCATTTCACTAATGGAAGATTCTTTCCACCATGGAGCTTCAGAAGAAGTATGGCTTCTCTGTAAGTCTGTGGATCAGTCTCAGCTAAGCATGTTATGAAGTCTGGCCCAAAAGATTTTTCAGTTCTAAGTCTTTTACCTCTTCTATGATCAAATTCATCTTCCTCTAAAGGTAATGTCTGACTAGTGGAAGAAACATCTAGGGGATCAACACATATCATGCGAGATTCAGATTTCAATGGAAAAACATTTTCAAAAAACACAGCATCCCTAGATTTCATAATAGTATTCACACCAATTTTAGAAATTTCAGAACTCACAACCATAAATATATATGCAGTAGTATGTTCAGGATACCCTATGAAGACACACTCAACATTTTTGGATCATATCTTGGTTCTCTTAGGTGGAGGAATGGACACCTTAACCAAACACCCCCACACTTTAAAGTATGCATAAGAAGGTTGTCTACCTTTTCATAACTCATATGGAGTTTTGTCTGATCCTTTAAAAGGTACTCTGTTCAAGACATAGTAAGCTGAGAGGCCCCCCCCCCCCCCCCTAAGTTTGCAGGTAGTCCTGAACTAATTAACATGGCATTCATCATCTCTTCAAGGGTTCGGTTTTTCCATTCAGCCACACCATTAGATTGTGGTGAATAAGAAAGGGGTTACTTCATGTATAATGCCATGTTCTATGCAAAAATCTCCTATAGGGATTACACACTCACCACCACGGTCAGACCTAACAGTTTTAATGGTAGTAATCATTTGGTTTTCAACTTCTAGTTTATATATCTTAAAGGCTTCTAAGGCATCATCCTTTCCTTTAAGTAAATATATGTGACAGTACCTCGTACAATCATCTATAAAAGTGACAAACCATTTCTTACCACCTCTAGTTTGAACTGATTTCATGTTAACTAGGTCTGAATGAATTAATTCTAAGGGTTTAGAATTTTTCTGAATATTTTTCTTATAAGATTTTTTAGCATATTTTGATTCAACACATATTTCACATTTATGTTCATTTTTCAAACTAAATTTGGGTATACAGCCTATGCTAGCCAGTTTATTCATTGACTTATAGTTAACATGACCAAGTCTACCATGCCAAATATTCAATGATACACAAACATAAGCAGAAGAATCAAATTTATTTATTTCAACAGAGGTTACATTAAGTTTGTAAAGACCCTCAGTCTTATAACCCTTTCCTACATAATCATTACCCTTAGTGACAATAACTTTCCCAGATTCAAAAACAAGTTTAAAACCCTTATCATCTAAAACACCACAAGATACAAGATTTTTGCATATGTCTGGAACATGAAGAACTTCATTCAATGTGAGAGTTTTGCCAGAAGTGAGATTTAGCCCAATCTTGCCTTTTCCCGCAACTTGTGCTGCGGACGAGTTAACCATGTAGAGTTTTTCTCCTTCCCTTACCTTCTGATAGGAGGTGAACATATCCATATTTCCACATACATGCTTGGTAGCACCAGATTCTACCCACCAGTCTCTCACATTGGTTACCAAATTGACTTCAGACACCGTGCCAGAAAACTCGTTCTTGTTGTTTTCAACCAAATTAGCATTGTTTTTCTTATTATTAAAGTACTTACGTTTTCTACAATGCATTGCCATATGGCCAGGAATTCCGCAAACATAACACGTACCTTTAATTTTACCAATGCTAGATTTGGGTTTCGGGACTGAACCTTTCTTGTGATGACCGCGCTTGGGGTTGCGTTTGCTGTCGCTTGCGGAAGACTTGTGTTCACTTACATGAGCCTTGTTGGACATGTCCCTTGCGGAAAATACATTTTTGTCTTTTGAACACAACAATTCTTCCACTTGAATCTTTTTACCCAATTCAACCATACTGACTTCACCAGTTTCATTCTCAATCTTCGTTTGTATTCAGACCATGAAGAAGGTAATTTCTCAATCACTGGGGACACTTGAAACATTTCATTTATCACCATACCTTCAGCAATAATTTCATTGATAATACGCTGAAGTTCAAGGAATTGATCAAACACTGATTTTTCATTTGACATTTTGTATTCCAGGAACCTAGCTACCAAAAACTTCTTACTTCCAGCAGTTTCAGCTTGGTATTTTGCTTCTAAGGCAGCCCATAAATCATAGGCAGAGAAATTTTCTTTTACATTATAAAAGTCATACAATGCATCTTCTAAACAGTTCAGAATATGATTATTGGCCATATAGTTCTTTCTACCCCAAATTTCCAATTCTCTTTCATTTCCAGCATCATTCAAACTCTCATCAAAGGATTTCAGAACTAGTTCATCTAACATATGGAAACTCAGAAAGAACAACATCTTGGATTGCCATATTTTGAAATCTTTGCCACTAAATTTTTCTGGTCTATCTACATCATTCTTACCCATTGTTACAGAAGAAGAAATATTGTGTTAAGATTGTTGGATCTGCAACAATGGAACACACTAAAAAGAAGAAATTGTTAAGGTTAAGAAATCTTTGATTGATACATACAATGGACAGAGCCACCTGCTCAGCAAATTATCCTTAACACAATAATCCTCGGGTACTCCTCAATAATGAGAGATGTTATACCCCAACAGAGGAGATGTGTCCAGGATAGAACTCTCCGTTATGAATAGTATAAGCACAATACTATTCACCCTCTAGAAATTAACAACAATTTAGATTGAAGGAAATAAACAAGCAATGTGCGCAAAACAAAGCAAGAAGAAAGGAAAAGAAGACATGATAATAGCTTCTTCTGGAGTGAGTTCAAATGGTAAAATTCGTTTTCTTTTATAGGTAGAAGAAAAGAACGTGTCAATCAATTCCGTGCATTAATCACGGACATTATGGTTGAAATTTAATTCCACGCATGAAGCACGGAGATAATGGTTAAAACGAATTTAAAACGGTTAAGAATAACTCTCTCCTAAAATCTCGCCGGGTCATACGCCCCCACATTTAAAACAAGTTTTGAATTGGTCATAATTTCTTTTAAGAAAATATATTCTGTTTCAAAAACGTAAGTCTTGTTGGTCCGCAGCCTTGGCTACGCCCGCACCCGCAACACGCACTTAGTCCCGCAGCCGTAGCCGCAACCACAGTCACACCCGCACCCGCACCCACAGCCACATCCGCAAGTTCACAAGCTCGCAAGCTCGTAAAACGCAAGACGCAAGCGCACCCGCACCCGAGCCCGAGCTTGTGCGTGCTTCGGTGCGAAGCACCACACATGTGTGAAAAGCATGGTTGCACCAACTATCCCATTACCTTAGTCCTCCCCCAACCACAAAAGCTTTTAAACCCTAAGGGACCTCCCTTAGAAGCAACTTTCTAGGTAATAAGGAGTGGAATCATCTTTAGTTTCTCCAATGTGGGACTAAAGGTTCATTCACAAAAGTGAAAATGAGCTAGTTAGCTTAGTTCCTTAGTGACCCCTTGGTCCTAAGATCCATTCCTACCAAGACCAAAAACAAGTAATAATAATAGTTCATTTTCTCCAACAGAAAGGGATCAGGAGGATGTAATAAAAAGAGGACCTTGAATCACTAGGGAATCTTTTTTTTCTTTGCAAAAATATGATCCCAGAATTTCCCTAAAAGACCATACCTTCAATTATCAAAAGTTTATTGTGCAATTTAAGAATCTAAGGTTGGAGCACTATGATAAAAAGATTGTGGGAGAGGGAATACAATTTATGAGTAAGAAGATTTATACATACCCAAAAAACTGCAGGCCAAGGAATAGTATAACTATTAAAGCGAGGAAGAAGATTGATTTGACAAATCCATTGTTCAGAGGGGGATGGTGGAGAACCATATCTACATAAGAAGTATGGGTTAGATATCACTGGGATATTCAATCATATAATATATTTGACAAATTTTATATCATTGATCATTCTAATGATAACTGTGAGCAACTAGCTTATTTAATCTACCTGGATAATTTGACTACTGAAGAATATATAATTCATCAAACCAAGCAAGAAGCAGATGAGGCAGTTGATAGTCAAGTGGAAGAACTCAACAACAACATTGAAGATGAAGTTACATAAATAAAGGTACATGGAACTGTAGAACCAAGGGAAAAAACGGATAAGGAGTTCAAACCCTGACCTTTCAAACTCAACAAACCTTCATGACATCCATATTAGGCCACCAAACAACAACGGGAAACATTCTGTACTCAACAGCTATACGAAAAATATGGAGGGAATATAGGAAAATGGATATAATTGAGAAATTATTCCTCTATCATCGCTCATGCTTGATTACCACGGAGATGCTGCAAACATCATAATATATCATACTTGCCTTCACATTTGGGTAAATTGTTTTTCTGGATTTTCAATTATTGAATTTCATTACTCTGTTAATTAACATAGTTCACTCTATTATCATCTTAGGGTTCTTACTATACAAAGTCTTTCTAGTTTTAAAAAACAGTTTTAGGTTCATTATATATCTTGTGCCCATGTCTTTGTTTTTGAATCCTGGTCTTCCTATATTTTACAAACCCGTACTATGAAGGTGTTAGCCTGGAACTGCCAAGGTTTTGCAGGTAAAACTATAAGAGAGCATTTGAAGGATATGTTGCTTAAGTACGATCATGATGTTATATTCATTTCGAAAGAGAAAATTGGTTTGGATAAGATGTAAAATCTTATGAAACCTTTTATTTTCCAAATACATACTAAGCTCATCCCATCAAGATGGCTAGCTGGTGGGTTAATTCTTTTGTAGAAGGATGGCTTCCATTTTTAGGATGTTAATGCACATACTTGGATAATTAATTTTCTAGTACAAGACGATCCTTCAAAAACAGAATGGCTTCTTACTTGTATGTATGGTTGGACTTATAAATATCAAAATAATGTGCTATAAAGTTACTAAGAGATTTAAGTAAGACCATCCGTAGGCCCTGGGTAGTTTTGGCTGATTTAAATTTTGTTTTCATCCATGAAAATAGAATTTGTAGTAATTCGGTCGAATACTTCTCATTCAAAGAATTCAAAGGCTTTTACTTCTTCATAAACTTCTATTATTAATATTATTACGGAGGTAGGGTTAGAATATATGGACTATACAATCAGGTCTTATACTTGGTCTAGTAATGTTCATGGTATATGGATAACAAAAGCAAGGCCTGATAGGGCTATTATAAATGATTAGTGGACTCTGCATTTTCCTACTTCTAAACTACTTCATCTGCCACGGCTTGGTTCTGATCATTTTTCTATTCTGATAGATTCTGACTCAAGTAATAGCAACAAGAGAAGAAACTGGAAACACTTCCAATGTTGGTAAAGAGATGACACTTTGAAGGAGCAAATTATTTATGTATTCTCATAACTTACATAAGCAACATCAACTTATGTAAGTGGCATAAATTTAACCCTTACATATTGGAATGGCCCCATGACCTTAAACCAATAAGTTACTGAATAAAACATTTAACTTATTGTTCCAGTTCGCCGTTCATACTAGAAACAATTGTTTACATCACATAATGGTATATTTTTCTCGTATTTTGTTTTACAACCACATATGTACTTATACATTCAAGATCATTGAAATCCTTTGGGTATGTAAGTTGTCAATTTTTCTTTTTGTTTCCCTGAAGAAACTATACGAAGGAAACGTCATTATAAAAATGTAATTGATCATGAATTCGTGTTTTGAACTTCTGATGTACTATAACTTTGGTAAGGTAATAATTTTCTGTCGGAAAAATTTGATTTCCTTTATTCTATAATTTTTTCACAGAGAAAGAAAAAAAATCCATCAAAAGATGGTTTACAGTTTCTATTCCTTTAATGAAACTACAATCAACAAAAATTGGTATCTCGCAATTTAATTACCTTTACGGTAACTAATCACGTGCATGGTTTAAAAACTTACGGCAAATTAACTTTGGTATCTTTGTCCTTTAGACAAGGATAATGTGATTGACCTATATGGTTATATTTTCAACGATAAAATGGATTTTCATATGCGATGACTAAACGACAAATAATTTTTTTCTTTTGTACATTAAATTTTGGTAAATTGTACAAACCAATTGACATTGGTTTTTCTCTATTACTTCTCTATGATGAGATGTAAAAATTGGCGTTTTAAGAAATTTTAGCTAATTTGGTTTGATTTTTTCCCCGTCTATTTTAAAGAATGACGATGATATTTCAAAACAAGTCTTTACAATCAAATATGGTTTTATCTAATAATAAACCATTGGTTTTTATTTTTTTAACGGAAACCATTAATCAATCACAAAAATTAGATATATTTTTCTTCAAAGAACAACAATAATGATTTTTTTATTTTTCTTAAAAAGAAATGTATAAGCCAACTAGATTTGGTTTCCCTATCGATCCTATAGGGATAAGGTATTGGCATTAGGTTTAAGCCAATTGCACATACCATTTAAATGGAAAATTGCTACATTCTTGAGGGATATCGAGCAATTTTAATTTTTCTTCTCACTAATAATCTCCGAAATTTTGGATCGTTCCAATTGTAGTTGGAATACGACAGGACAACTAAGGTCAGTGGGTGTGCACCCGGATTGTTAGCATATATCATTAGTCCTTGCAGTGACTAAATTGATCTTGAATCTATTTTTTTGATACAAAAAGTGTTTATAATTTCATTCTGAGGTGAATGATTATATCGTTAGCCCTATAATAAGTCACGATTTTTATTTTCTTGGAGATTTATTTGCATATTTATTATATGCTTTTGGATGTAACCAATAATATCACATATGTTGTTAAATTTATAAGTCAAGTAAACTACAATTTTTTTTCTTCATGTTGAATGACATAATCTTCTATGACTCTTTAAGTCAATATCTTTCGTCCAACCTGGTGTTGTTAGATTCCATAATTTATTATGAGTATATGCCCTCGAATTAATCAGATAATAATTTATGAAACTTATTTTCATATATGAGATATTAATATTTTCGTCATAATCGGGGGAAGACTATACACTACTAGACGTTGGTGTTCATTAACTTAACAATTATATCAATTTCTCTCCATCATGATCAAATCGAAAAAAGATAGCATTGAATAGGCGTGAAAATGCCTTATTATGTTTTTAAATAAGCTTATGCCTCTTGAAAAGGAAAATCCAATCACATACAACAACGAGTAGCATTTTAGAAGAGGCTATAGATAATGCTCCAATAGAGTCTATCAAAACAAGATCCACATTCTCATAATTGATATCTCCTCACTGGAAGATGAGGAGATTGTAATTCCCGTGGGCACTGGTACCAGTAATTCTGTGTATTTTTCAAGATATGCATACACTTGCGAATTGTGTGGGATCATGGTAAGCTAATATAATTATCAAATATTCATTTACAGTAACTACTGAAATAAATGATAATGGTTGTGAACCCCTCTGCAGAAAAATATTGACAAATGTGATTGATTGGCATACAATCCAGATTAGATTGGATTAATCTCTCGACTGATGCAATTTTGGATCTAAGACATAACACCTTAAAATTGCCAAGTTTACCAATTACAGGTTGGTGTAGTCATAATGCGTTCTACAAGAAATGTGATTGTTGTTAGACGATTTGATGGTTTCATCCTCAAACCCTAGGATTGATTCAATAGTGTTTTGTTCTCCATGTATGATGCATTTGGCGTGGTAGTCCTTGAAGGACTCATATTGCATTTGCACACTAAAATGTGGTCAAAGAACATATTCAAATTTGTAATCCTTGGAGGATTCAAATTATATACAGGCAGCCACCTGACTCGATTATATCAGGTATAACAATCCTTTAAGTGTTTTTCAAAAAATTGCAAAGTAACAAAATCCAGATTAATTGATAACATCAACGTTTTAGGTCTCTTGAAGAATCCTTAAAAACACTAAAATCCACGTTTGGGCAGCATATTTTTTTATTTTTTTTTATTTTCTTACAGTTTCAGAATTATGCTTGCATAAAACTTGTTTATTAAATAGACTATATACTCCCCCCCGTCAAAGTTATATATGCATAGTTTTATTTTTGGTTGTCCATCTAGATAGGTATAGTTCTAATTTAAAGATATATTTTTTTTTCGTATATACCTTTATTTATGTAGTAGTATTATACTAAAACTAATACTATATAATAAATAGAAGATAATGATCTAATTATATCAACGAATATTAAACATCGGTTTATAACCGGTCGGCTGTGACCCTTAAACTGTTGACCGAGCAGGGAATCAACGATTGTCATCTTTTGAAACTGTTGACCAAACCGTTGATCTCGGTTCGGCTTAGTTCGGCCCCGGTTTACTCGGTTTTTGGACGGTTTTCTGTGCAACCCTAATTGTGTTTTTTTTCCTTCATCCAGTTTATTCAGCACGGTAGTCATCCGGGGGAAGCTATTCTAAATTTCAGTTATTTGATGGATGTCCATATTTGATTATAGAAAATAAACATAACTATATCCTATGAATTTTGATGTGTTTCTGAACCACATAACGTTCAAACACAAACATGGTTTCGTTCAGGTATTGTAATGTATTCCTATCTTGGAACTTTATTGAAGAAACTACATCAACTACTTCGGTAAATCATTTATGAGAAGCTAGCAGTCCAAGACACAAGTTTTCAGTTATTTAAAGAAGCATGAAGACTCGAGAACACTACTATTAGAAGACTAACACAAAAGAAGACTTTATTAACAAGTAAATTTCTTCATGAAATAATTGATATCTCCAATATTCAAGAAATTTGTTCATTGAAATTGGAAAGACTCGACTCAAGGATTTGCAAGACAAGATTTGATTAAAGTACACATCAGGGGAAGCGCCATTATCAAAGGTGAATTTACAGGACTTATCGCGTTGTACTCTTTTTCCTCCGTCAAGGTTTTAACGAGGCAACATATGCGTGTCCAACATTGTCCAAAGTCTTTACATGCTTATGTAATTTCCTTTTTTTCTCTTTCGAGTTTTCCTGGTGTGTTTGTAATGACTTAACCACAATGATCAATAGGGTGAGTGTTATAAACCAATGTTTATTTACTATGATGCCCTTGTGTCTAAGATTAGAGGTTTTCATATACTTGAGTGCTAAGTCTTCTATCCATATAAATAAAGACTTAAAAATATATATTTTTACATTTTAATAAGAATTTCCTTTCCTTCTTCATCTCTACTCTATATCTCATCTTATTTATTTTCTAGTTTCATAACAACATTCACATTGTTAATGCATGACTTTTATGTGGAACCCACCGTATCTAAAGAGAATTTTCCATAAATCAAGGTAAATTGTGGTGTTTTTTTATATCGGATTTGCATACTCTTGCTTATGAGAATGTCACTCATTATTTTCTTTCTCCACACCTAAAAGATCTCCCTTTTATAAACATCAACAACAAAATCAAAACATTAACCAATATCTAATTACTATAAAATAGAATTAGCGGAATTTCTAAATTTAAAATACAACCTTTGGATAAAAGAAAATTTTAAATTATTTTTGATGTATACTTTTGATCATAATAGTTGGTATTTTAAAATTTTAATTTTCCATATATTTATAAAAATTAAGATAATAGTTTAGAATTGCAGATATTCCAAATTATATATTAAATTTTCAGTAAACATTGTATATATTTGGAAGCTCTTGCAATTATGTAAGCAGAAAACATAATAAAAGCATGAAATTTTCATTTTTAAATATATTTATTATTCTTTCCTATATGTATATTTTGCTTACTACACTGCACGCACTATTGTCAACATATAATATGGAAATGAATTTCCATTGATTAATGTTGGATTATAGGTCTATAATAACTGTAACTCGTGTTTACTCAAAACTATTTTTTAATTATTCGCCGAGTTTAATTCTGATATTTCTAAACAGAGAACAGAAGCGATACACAGGGGACGGGGCACAGTCTTTTAACTTTCCTTCCCTTCAAAATAGTGAGGTTGCACGTGGGGGTATTAATTTTAATTGATATAAAATGATTACTATGTATGGACCCAATAATATTGATTGGATTATATCCTAATCCTTCTAATTCAATCTTGCTGCTGACTCAGTTAATCATATATTGCCACGTTTACGACACGTAAACGTACCGTTATAGGCTATATACACTGGCAGTAACATGCAAAAACGAATTTTCGTACCGAACTTTTCTTATTTTACTTCTGTTGATTAATTTAGTTGGCCAACTAGGACACCTAATATAGCAAGCAACTAAGGGCAAACCTATGGAGAAAAAACTCAACCATTTTCTTACAATAATACACTATGTCCATGAGATTAACATGTTTTTTTTGTTACCAATTATGATAGAAGATGACTAACACAGAAAAATTGAAATAGTTTTTCTTTTTTATTTGTTTGAATTTTCTTTTAGAATATTAGATTGAAAAGAGCAAGAAGATCAAAGACACACTCTGATACCACCAGACGGTGAACATATCATGAAATATAGAAATTAAGGTTGAAAAAAGGGATAAGTGAGATCATGTTTTGATTGATACCTCTAATTTTATGTGGTATAAAACTACAATAAACTTATCTTCTTTGACATGAAAGACTTAATCTCTAGAAATCATAACTTACAATAAATGTAAATCGAAAAAGTAAATAAATTCTAAAATGAATAAATCCTAAAATTAACAAATACCTCAATAATAATAATAATTATAATACAAAATCTAAATCTTAAATCTAGTAATGTCCTACATCACATTCTCACAAATATCATTATCAACTTCAAGAACAAACAAAAAAGAGTTAAGAAGAGCATACTTACAATGACAAAAAATCATACCAGAGCTGACCACAATGAAAAAATAAGTCAAGCCATTTAAATATCCAAAGGAACTGTAACAACTACCGAGGATGAAGACCAAGCGACTCTAAATATCACTTTGTTTTCCCTCCATTACATCGGACTAAAGCTTCGAAGTGTAAGAAAGAAATAAAAGAAGGAGATAATATGGATACCATTATGCACATAGGTACTTAAAGGCTCAAATAAAAGTGTAAGAGCAACCACAGTCATGAGAGTATACCAAACGACCAGAGAGTCAAATTTTTATTCTTTGGTCCGTCTTAAACGCAGCGGGTGCACGAGTAAATTTGATCAGGCGGTTGTCTAAGGTAGCGCCTGGAGTTGGGCGGTTGTCTGAGGTAACGTCTGTTGAAATGGCATACGCCTATGAATACGTTTGGGTAGGGCGGACATTTGGTGAACGCTCGATGGGAGGCGTAACCCAAAATAACGCCTGATGATAGACGCACCCTAGATGCACGCCCCAGAGACATGCACTCTCTTAGCCGAACGCCTGATGGGGCGGAATCATAGGAAAACGCCCGTAATTTTTCTAACACGTGCAGCTGGTGTGTGTTTCAGCTGAGACGGGCGCACGCTTAGCCTTCCGCCTGGGTTATCAGGCGTTTCCCTAGTTGAATGCGCGTCTCACCAGGCGGAAGGCTGGGTGAACGCCTGATATTTCTGTAGAATATATGTTCGTCTTCTTTACACTTCCAAACCATTTTTCTCCTGAACACTCACTAGATCACAGACGAACTTCGCCCACCACACCAATTTGTGAAACAGATTTCTCCAAAATCAAGCTTAACCCCTTATCAAAATTGCAAATGCTGGGTTGATTTGATACCAACTATTACGATTATTTCAAAGGAAGGTAATAACCTCAAACTTTACTATAAATTTTAATGGATTTTAAAGATTTACATTATTATTTATTGTATTGTGTTGTTTATTAATTATATATATATATATATATGTTTAAAGATTAATCATATGATTATGAAATAGATAAATTAGGTTTTAGAAATTGTAATTTTGGAATTGGGAATAATTTTAGGGTTTACATGTAAATTTGGTATAAAAACTTAATGAGAATTTGTTGCATTGAAGTTAAAATTGATTAAGTAGTTGGTTAATTTGAGTTGGGTTGTGGATAATTTTATGATTAATTGATTGATATCATTGTTTATGAAATTTGGGAACTTAATTATGTTATTTTGGAAACTTATGAAATTGTCTATGAAAAGATCATAAAGGTGTAAATCAAACTCCCTCTTTTTCTTCTTATTTAGGTGTAAACCTTAACTCCATCTTTTCTCTCTTCATCGAATGTTCTTCTTTGTTGATTCTTATAAAACTTCACGCAGATTCTGAAGATGAACAAGAATAGAGTTACAAGATCGGGACGAATTGGGAACTTGAATCCAGCATCAACTGAATCTGGAAGTGGTGTAGTTGTTGATCCACATTTCGTTGTTGATTTGGTGAATGAAGAAGTTCAATCACCAATGGTTGATAACGAAATGTCTGTTATAAGGAATCGAGCAAATTTGTTGGTCAAGACCTTGACCCGTTCGATTGACGCTGGGGAGTTGATGAGTGTTAAAAAACAAATAGGAGTTCTACAAGTGCTTAAGGAGATATCAAATCTTTCTTCTGAAGAGAATGTTGGTCGCCCCACATGAATGGATTATGGATTTTGTTCTACCTAAATGTTTTTATCTTTTAACACTTTGTCGTAGCGTTGTTGGTTATGGTGTTGAACCTTATTAGTACTTTTATTATGAATATGAATATCTTAATTTATTTTGAATGAGTTGTTTGTAGTTTGTTTTTATTTTTTATTTAGGAGAAGAGTAGATAGACAAAAAATGAGTAAAAAAAATTCATCTAAATTACTTAATTACTCGAAATTTAAAAAGAAGTTCATTAACATTTAAGATAAAAATATATCGGTTAAAAATAAACTGAAAATAACACTATTAGTTCATAAAAGTTGAAACTGAAAATGACAATGTTAATAAGAATGCAAATTTTTAGGTTTCAGGTATTATAAGAATCCTTTAAGGTTGGCTTCTCCTTCTCCTTATCTGCAAAATATCTGCCTTCCTAAGTTCGATGTACTCTGTTGTTACGGCATCCAACCCGGAGACATCCATCATCATTATACAAAACTCGTCGTGTGCTTCTTTCTTTGCGTCAAGTTTTTCTTTCCTAGCTTGTTTTGCTTTAAACTTTTCCAAAGACTCAGCTAGTTTTGCTGTAAACTCGGATTCTCTCTGCGCCATCTTCATTTTTGTTTGTTCAGCATATTTGGTGTTGAAGTTTTGTTGCTCTTTAATAATAATTTCTATCATTTCCTGTTGGCCACTCGATTTTGCTCTCCCTGTTTTCTTCTGTCGTTTCGCCTCTTTTTTCCCCATATGACGGTTATATGTGTTAGGTATATCTCATATTTCTTCATCGCCACTGGAATTGTCTTGGCTTGTTTCCTATCTTTCCCGGTCTTCCTCGCTGCTTTCAGAATCTTCCTCAGCTTGTGATGAATCGAAGGCAACTATCGATCGTCGTGAATATTTTATATTTTCTAACATAATTGGGTAGCATTCTTCATGCTTAAATATTTTGCCACCATTAGCTTCCTTGAAAATCTTCCTTACTTCTTCAATCTATTATTTTTTAAAAAAAGTTTAGTGGAGGATATACTATTCAAAACAATAATGTACGCATCAAAATTAAACGGATACTTACCTTTGTTTCGGGGGCCCATCCAGTATGGTGTTCACGTTCCACTTCCGCCTCTTTTGCAGAGTAAAGTGCCACATCTTTACTTATTCCCTGAAATCGTTTCTGAATGGAGGTCCAAGTGTGCCCCGGCATTGAACGTATGACTTCTTTCATCCCATTTAATATGCGAGACCATAATCTTTCTTCTGATTGATCGGAATAAATACTAGAATCTTGAGATATTGATAAATGAATTTTACACATCGTTACATCTTCAAATATAGTAATTTGGACCTCGTGGTTTGAGTGCCATAATTCTAACCTATTTGGAAGATAAGTATATGAAAAAGAATTACGTTTTTACAGGTAGTTCTTTTTGGAAGATAACTAAGTTCTTTTTGGAAGATAATTCTAACGATTTGGAAGATAAATATGGATTAGTAGTATGAAAATAGATTAATAGTAATATACTCAATCAACCAATCCATCCATTTATAGGTATGTCAAAATATAGCTGTTATAACGGTAAGAAATCAACGGTAACAAATCTCAACGGCTACCTGGATAGGCGCTCGCCCAGAGTAACGCTCCCCCAAACAGGCGTAGCCATAGACGCACACTTAGAAGTAGGCTTAGAACCAAGCGGAGCCATATACGCACGCTTGAAGTAGGCGGAGCTATAGACAGACGTCCAGACTTAGGCGGAGACGTAGACAGACACTTGATTTGGTTAATGCCTCTCATCGGGTATGCTCCTACCGTAACGCTCCGCTGGACGTAACGTTGGGTGAACGCTTCATCAGGCGTAATTTTGGTTCACGCCCGATAAATGAAACGTAAGTCTAGCGTTACGCCTGCCACGAGACGGAGACCTAGCTCAACGCCTAGCACGAGACGGAGACCTAGCTTCACGCTCGACTATAACCTCGTTTGGTCCAGTACTCGGACCATTTTTTATCCTGAACGATACCGAAAGTGGACCAAAAAGCAGTTATACTCGCCCCACTAATCTTCAATTTAGACGGACCAAAGTCCAAATATAAATTTGGTCTATCATTTGGTCCAATAACTGTGGTTGCTCTAAGAAGATAAACCCAAAACCATTAGTGAGAATACTCTAGAATATCTATGTAATTCAAAAAGTATGCTCGTTGTGTACTATTGGAACATAAAGGGTTTATCCCCATGATCCCCGTTAATAAGATTTGTTAGTCTTCAAGTTAAACGTCAAGAATCACTGTAAAAAAGCTTTTATCATATTTTGTTATGTTTGTATGCGTCGTCTAAATAATAAAAAGTTCACAACTACATACGTGAAAAACAAGCCAAAATACAGTATCAAGTAAAAACACACTATGACATTTTCAAACGACAGAACAAATAATGAAACTAGAAAATAAAATAAAAAACACACAACAAAAAATAAGTAAAGAGGTTTCTGATGACATGCTACTCCCCCCCGCCCACCCAAAATTTTCTTGACGTGACATACTCCTACTGTCCATATGATTTTATGTCATCTAATCCCAGTGAATTTGCAGTTCCCCTTGTAACATTTAATCTATTAAACACGATTAACCGGTGAAACTAACAAAACAAAAAAATATTTCCCTACAACAGCTAATTGAGGTGAACAAATAGCAAACTCTAGATTCAATTCTTAGGGATACTTCGGTCTAGAATTCAATTTTAAGGAAGAAAGTACGCACTTCTAAGAACATCTCAATAAAAGGTATACACTTTATTCCCTCCGTTTTAATAAAAATGTTACTCTCATTTTTTTATTTTGACATATTTTTAAGCTAAAATATAAAAGTGATAGTAACACTTTTACTGAAACGGAGAAAGTATTTTTTATGGTACATAAGGTTTTAGATATTTAAGTTAAATTTATCTCTAATAATGATATCTATAAGATCCGTATTAAATCCAGTAGCATCAATAAAAACAAATGATTAGATATTCTTATTTATTCTTTATAAGATCCGTAATAATTTGGATAGAAACTTGAGAGAGAGGTTGAGAATCTTAAGATCGTAAGTATGAGATACCTTTTCCCACCTCCTCCTCCTTCTTCTCATTATGATCATCATCACCGCTCTTATCTTGTAAACACGTCTTTACAGCTGAATGCCACGTTGAATAATCCGCTTAAACTGTTCAACTATATGTCACGTATGCAGCTTCTTTTGATAATATATTTTGTTTCCAAAATTGCCACGTGTAACCAACTTTAAAGATCTTTGACCCAGAGTCACGTACGCAGTATCTTTTGACCTACCTTATAATGATCCCTTTTATCTCTGCGACAGTAACCACACGTGCACATGCATGTGAAGTCATTTTTAATTCGTTAATTACTCAATATTATTTAATTAATAAGTACTCATTAATTAATTAAAAAATCAAAACTTAATGCTAAAATGTAACTGTGCCCAAGATAGTTTGGCTTCTGCGGCCCTAGTTGAGCTACTACTGGTGATATAGCCGTGGGGTCCACAAATGGAGACGTCGGATACACACAGAGGAAGAGTGGAAGACAGTGGGTGAAATAAAAAAACGTAAATGCTTTTTTTTTTTACTGTTAAAGTAGATTTGAAAGTAAGAAGTTGTTCGATGAGTTAAGAAGACAAGTAAAGCAGCTATTTAGGAAGGGATTAAGTTTAAATTGTCGGGGAAGATAATTAGTATAAGCAGAGATATTTATCTGGGAGTTTACAAAATATTTGGCGTTGAATGGGAATTGTGGTATCCCATGTTTACTTTTTACTCGAGTAGTAATAAAAACACTTGTGGGTGATTTAGCCCCGTATGATAAAGAAATAGCTTGAACGAAGTCCTTCAGATTCTCTACCTATCAATAAAGATACTACTACTACTACTTTTATACTTCCTGCATAGAGTTTGGGAGTATTTCATGTTGGCATCTAAAGGCAACAGATTTGGAGGCATTGGAGGAGTAATTTGTCGGGATAATGGGGATTTGTTGCTTTTTCCGTATTGCTTCATATTCTGTATTCAGAAACGGCAACAGATAGCTGCAACTAGCCGTCAACCTAAACTTTAGAGGAGGGGAGTGCTGCTGTCAAGCTAAGCGAGCTGCAAATGGAAGTCTCCATAATGCGTCTTGGTTCGATTTTCCTCCGAGCGTTTAGGCTAACGTTTCGGCGGACGCCAGAGGTTTATAAGAATGAAGCCCAGTTAAGTAGGCAGGCTTGACCACTTTCTTTCAAATTCTGGCCCATCGTGAAATGAAGTGAGACAAAGGTAAACTTGAACACAATACAAAAAACTGAAACAAAAGAAATTTAAAAACTTGCAATCATGCATGAATCATCCATATATTGTAGTAAAATAGAGAGATAGCTGCCCAATCTGAACATCTAAATTAACATCTCTTCTATGGGATTTTACTGCCGTACAAAAAACATGCACCTCAGTTGATTATCAGTCAACAGAACACAAATAATGGAATCCTAGCTTTTGATTTACTTACTGTGTGAGGGACATGAAGCTGTGTCTTCTACTCTTTGGTTAAGTTCAACAATGTGCACAAGTGCGAGTTTGTAGCTGGTTCAACCAATCCAGACACGATCATTACATAGAAAAACCTTGGTCATTTTGAACTTCTATTTTAATATCTTGAAAGCTTTGTTTTTCTTCGGCTGGAAACCTTTCTAAACCACTTGCATTTCCATTTTGTAATTCAAATTTATGAAGAAACCCTTGGTCATTTTGTACTTCCATTTTGATCTCTTGAAGGCTTTTTTGTGCTTCGGCCTGAAACCTTTCTAAACCACTTGCAGTCCCATTTTGTAATTCAAAATTCTGAAGAAACCCTTGGTCATTTTGTACTTCCATTTCGATCTCTTGAAGGCTTTTTTGTGCTTCGGCTGGAAACTGTTCTAAACCTCTTGCAGTTCCATTTTGTGATTCAGAATTCTGAAAGAAACCTTGGTCATTTTCTACTTCCATTTTGATATCTTGAAGGCTTTTTTGTGCTTCGGCCGGCAAACTTTGTAAATCACTTCCAGTACCATTTTGAGAAAACCGTTGGTCATTTTGAACTTCTATTTTGATCTCTGGAGAGCTTTGTTTTGCTTCAGCCAACAACCTTTCTAAACCACTTCCAGTTCCATTTTCTGATTCGACATTTCTTGAAAACCCTTGGTCATTTTGAACTTCCATTTTGATCTCTTGATAAGTTAATTTTGGTTCAGCCAACAATGTATCCCCACCACTTTCAGTTCCTTTTTCTGAACCACCATTTCGCATAAACCTAGCATTCACATTGGCCTCTGCCACTCCCAAACCTTGGGCTTGGTTTTCGTTGGTATTTTCCGTGTTTCCAGAAGCTTCTCCTGTTGTCATTGTTTCTAAACCACTTCCATTTGCTAATCCACCAATTTGCGTAGACTGAATATTCATATCCAGATGGGTCTCCGTCACTGCTTCAACTTGGGCTTGGATTTCAGTAGTAGTTACTGTGTTTCTAATAACTGTAATTCCATATACTTCTCCTGGAAACCTTTCCAAACCACTTCCATTTGCTGATCCAACATCTTGTGTAATTCGAATATCCATATCCATCATGGCCTCCTCTGCAACTGAACCTAAGGCTTGGATGTTGTTAGTATTCAGTGTGTTTCCAGAAGCTTCCTCTGTTGGCAACCTTTCTATACCACTTCCATTTGATGATGTAACATTTTGCATAGACTGATCATTCATATGGGCATCCAACGCTCCCGAACCTTGGGCATTACTTTCATTACAATTTCCAGCATTTCCAAAAACAGAAGCTTCTCCTGCTGGGTCAGTTGTTACCTGGTCACCATTCTTCTTGAGGAATTTCTTTTTCTGCCATTTTTTCTTCAATTTGTTCTTTCTTGGTTTGAGAGATTTTTTTGTTATATCAACTGCAGCAGCTGGCTCAGGAGCCTTCTTTATGGGTGGGAGAACTGTAAGCTGACAATCACCACTAGGATATGTGTGGGACCCATAAGTACTCGACTGGATTGCTAAGAGAGCAGTTCGGGCAGCTTTGAGTTTCGCTTCTTTTTTGGTTCTGGCAGCAGCTCCTATATACTGTATTCCCCCAATATCAACAGTAGAAGTATAAGATGTTCCTTTGCCCCGTGTTTCACCCGTCCGAACCACATATGATGGAACTGCATAGTTCATTTTCTGCGCGTATTCTTGGAGTAGATTTTTGCATAAACCTGATTCATGCTTTACAAGACAAAACAAAGTTTTAGTAGGAGTCTTGAGACACAAGTCATTCCAAGAAAACAAAGACATGCATGCTGATTGCAAGTAAGAAAAAGAACAGCTATAATTTAGAAGGTTTGAAAAATTGACGCGTTCTCCTGGCAAAGCGTAAACCGCTGCTAAAAAGCGTTATCAAAGCGCTGCCTCGCAAAATATATAATTATTAATACAAATAAGATAAACATGACTAAATCAAGTTTATCTCAAGATAAGTATCCCTCAAAGTAAGATGAACATGACTTTTCTTTCTTTTTATAATTAAGTCACTCAAGTTTATGACTTGATTAAAGATAAACATGACTTAATTAAGTTTATCTCAAGTGATAAACTTTATTAATGTAATGACACGCCCACTGTCTCATGGCATGTCCTTGTTCAATTCTTATCATGCATCTAGTCTAATATAAAATCCACGAGATGTACTGCTTGGGTAACTAATAACACTAGCAGTCTCTCTTTCTATCCTTTCTATACTTACTTCATCAGTAACCATGTTTGAACTTTGAAGAATAGAAGCTGAATAAATGGTGATCACAGAAGAGAAAAAAAAAGAAAAAAAGAGGAAGAAAAAAGAACGACAAATAATAGGAGAAGAAGAAACGTTTTACAAAATAGTTTAGGTTCTGTAAGTTAAATTACTTAGAAAACAAACTCTAGGGCCTGCTTACTTGGTTTACTGGGCTTCAATTTTTTATTCTTTTTAAAGTATATATTAACCAATTCACAAAGCCTGCATCAGAAGCGTTCTGGGGCTGAGTTTTTAAACCAAGTTATTTAGTATAACAGACGTCAGTGAAAACGCAATGCCATATCAACAACACAAAACCAGATGCTTTGTAAATTTACTATTTGCTCCATTCGTTTATCAGTGTCACATCAATAGAACTCAGAGGCAAAGGCAGGACGTATCTCCATATTCCATTCGTGTTGTAGCAAAGAAAAGAAGTCAAATATACTAAAAGATGAACTTACCACTGGATTCCTGATGCTATCATCAGTGTTCCCCAACTTAGCTAATTCTATAAGAGCAACTTCTGCAGCTGATTGCTCAGCAGCCTTGCGATTGCAAAATCCAGGGAGAGAGTCATATTTAAAATCATTTACAATCACTGAGGATCGGAAGTAAGGCTCATGAGGAGGGCCTTCCTTCAAAGTTTCATAAACAGGAGTAAGAAATTTATTCCTTTGAGCGTATTCTTGCAACTGGCTCTTAAACACGTAGCAACTCGATACACCTGTAAAAACGACAGTTGTGAGTCCCGAAATAAGGGTTTAATTCAGTCAACATATCCATGTAACAGACACAAATATGCTTCAAAATTTTGAATAGGTGTTTTTAGGCTACGCCTAACGCCCAGGGTATACTTTATGACTTAAATTGTAACACACTATTATATGCAGCACACAAAGATTTATTTAGTCACGCATAAGTAGTACCATAGTACACAGATTTATATGTGCTCGTAACATATAAACTTTAAGTAGGTTGTGGCTCCAGCCTTCTTGACTATACAGTAAGGAAGTAAACGTTTTTTCTGTAATTTGAACCCTAAACTCGGTACTGAGGCAGCAGGTTGCTTAGCCAAAGGAAGCCACCTTACCTCAGAAAAACAGCTTTTTAAACATTAAGTGTTCAGTTCCACTACTCTAGGAGATTTCAGGCAAGTTCTTTTTTTTTTCTTCCAGTTCAAATCTCAACACAGTCTAATATAACATAGACACAGATATATTGAGAACCATAAAAATCATACGGAAACCACAGAAAGCATGTAAGTTAATCCCAATTCTCAACAATTTTGTCTAAATGAATATTTGCGCTATGTTCTTACACTGAATAATTGCGACCCTTTCAATAAAATAGAGGATACCAATATCACAAGTGCTCAGGACTTCTTACAAGGAAATGTGGGTTTTAGGGTAAAATAAGGGTTTTATAAAGAAATCTCTTTTTAACTATCAGTAACAAAGAAAACCAAGAAACAAATCAATCACATCCCACATTTTCTACGCAAACATCAGAGCAAACTAAGCATATATTCAACGAATCACAAATACAATATCAATTTAACATGAGAAAAGGAAAACAACAACTGACCTTGAAATTCTTTAGAGCTGGACATATTTACTGAATTAATTCCCAAGCAGCTAAAATTTAGAATCTCTACACCCAAGAGAAGCAAAACCCTATATTCTTTAAACTTTAAAAGAGTTTCATTTTACCTAATAAATCGATTTCACAGGAAAACCCATAAATTTGACGCGAGTGAAAACGCTAAAACCCTCGTCGTTTTGCTTTTAAACAGAAATAACAAAGATACTTCGAGTGGGCGCTCCTGGTAAAAAACATCATACCTCTTTTTAGTTTTAGGACAGTTGGATTTTGGTTATACAAATATCGAGCATAATAAGTATCATCTGACGGCTGTAAAAGACTTACTGAATAAGAAAGTGTTAGATAACCGAAACACAGCTTCAAAAAAACAAAAACACGAACACCCTAACTTTCAACTGCTTTGAAAAAAAATTGTCCCCAATTTTTTGTGTCTCTATTTGTCTTTCTTACCAGAAAAAGGGTTATTTTACACAGAATCTCGCTCTCCCAATCGGATCGGGCATTACGTATTTTTAAGGTTAGTGTTTCATAAAATTAATTAATTTCGCAATTGAGAAAATATATTATTATTATTCTGATTTTATGATTAAGAGTAGTAGAGGTTTCTAGGGTTTGTATTGGTAGTGTATCACTGAAACTCTAGGTTTTTTCTTATATATAGTTCTAAAGTTTGTAATAGTATTGAATAACTGAACTATTATTGGTAGTTCTATTGAATTTGTGATAATAAAACAATATAACCAGTGATTTACTTAAGCAAATCCACTTTTTGACACCTCCTCGTCCTTGGTATTACTGCCCAGCTCAATTTTGAAATTATAATCGTCTGTAGCATAAATTTGTATACGTTTCAGTATCAGTTGTCAATATAGTTGTTCGACATTGTTGATTGCCTTAGTTAGAATGATAATAGTCCCCCTTAAGCTACACTTTGAATATCGGTTTTAGGGTTTAGCTTTTAGTTTTGTATATTGTTATATCAATCTGTTTTGTTTTGACACAATATCAATCTGTTTTGTTAATCTAAGCTCTGCTTGGATTAAGTCTTCTCTTCAGCCTTTTGTAAGATTTGACTATTGTTTTTATTAATCAAATAGATTTGATGGAAGAGTCAGAGAAAAGAAGAGAAAGATTGAAAGCAATGCGTGAAGAAGCTAACTCCGAAGCTTCTCATAATGTTGGCACTTCTATGCCAACTATTAACCTTGCAAATCCTTTGGTAGAGACTTCTTCAGTTCCGCAGAGACCAACTGGTGCTCGAAGGTTTGATTATTATACGGATCCAATGGCTGCTTTCTCTGGAAATAAAAGGACTAACAACCACATGTACCAGGCTCCACCAAATTCTTTTTCTTCTCCTATTACTCCGCCAGCACAATCATATCCTTCAGGTACTTCCTTTCAAAACCACTTCCCTTATTTTCTTTAAGTATTATATTGATGTGATAATGGTGAGTTTTGATTTGGTGCTTCCTCATATCTATGAAGTTCATAATTTCAAGGTTGGAAGTGTTGTGGTCTATACGAAGAGTTGAATGATAGTCGCACAAATAGAACTTTCCTTGTATTTATTTGATTACCTATAAACTATATAGACTCGCTAAATAATATTCAACTTAACAAATCTGAAATATTTCTCATTATTCTCTTACCGATTCGGCAGGACCAAGGAACTTTTACCCAATTCCTCCTCCCAGTTATCAACCGCAGAGAGCGTTTGAAGCTACTCCTCATCACAGTCCCAATTCTTGGAGAAGCCCGGTTCCCCCTCCATTTCATGGGAATCGTGGTCCTCCACCTGAAGCTTGGAGACCTGGTGGCACAGGTGGGTATGGCTATCCATCCAACTCCTCGAGTTTTGGTGGTTGTCGTGGCAATAGCTTTGGGCGTGGAGTCAGTCCTCGCCCGAGCCTCAACCCCTATCCTGGAAGGGGTAGTAATTACACATTCACCAACAGTCCAAACCCTGGTACAGGACGAGGTGGTGGAAGAGGAAGGGGTTCTCATGCTTGCACATCTGCAAGGGAGAGACCTGAAATGTTTTACAACAAGTCAATGATGGAAGACCCATGGAAATTATTGAAACCTGTTGTAAGGAATTCAGTTGGGTCCGAGTATTGGCTTCCGAAATCCATCCCTAAGAAAAAGCCCAGAACCTCGGAATCTACCAGCAATGTGGGTTCTCAACAAAGCCTTGCTGAGTTCTTGGCTGCTGCTTTAGTGGAGGCTACTAGCGATGCCTTGAATGTATAGGAGGGTGTATGTGGAGGATGTGGGCCAATATATTCATAGAGCCTTCGTTGAACTTCTCACCTACTACTTTCCTAAATGCAGCAGGGTCCATGGATTTATGTACTTTCTGTTGGCATTTGTGGCGTCTACAGAAAACTGTAGGAGCTGCAACTATGTTCCCCCACCCATATCAATGACACTGGAAGGAGATTCGACATATTTAAAATGTACCGGATACAGTAAACTGACGGCAGAAAGGCAAAAAAAAATTCTGTTGAGAATTCTCTGTTCCCAAACTCTGTGAGAAACAGCAATTGAGTTGATGTATTATCAGTTCATAAATTCTAAGAGAGTTGCTGTTTCTGAATTTTTTTAATCTGGTTGATGTATATGTATGAAAAGTTTAGGCGTTTGGTTGCACTAAGGAATCCTAACTGCTAATGACTATCCAATTTCCCGTAAGAATCAGATATAGTTGGATGAAAACTCAGAAAGTAAATCGGCTCTTCTCCCCCGATAACAAGAATGCATGAAAAATTGAAATGTTAGTACAAGAATCAGAGATAGTTGGATGAAAACTCAGAAAGCAAGTAATCCGACTCTTTCCCCCCCAAATATTTTACAAGTATACATGAAAAATTGAAATGTTAGTACAAGTTGTGGCATTTACCGTGGGTGTGAGGTGTAGAACCCCAATACGGATAAATAAGTATAGAGAAAGCTAATGCAAAATAGTCCATGAAAATTGAAAAGTTGATGGGAAAAATGAGTTAGGATTTAGTGAAATGGGACAAATACATTGAATTCCTATTGGTCTAAATTTTCTCTAATAGTCTCATATTAGTCTATTTTTAGTGAAAAAGGGTACAAAATAATTTTCTATTGTTCTTAATTTTATCCCCTAAATTCCTATTGGTCTAAATCTTCTCCGGTAGGGTCAGAGGCTCTAGAATTTGAACTTTGCTCAGCTTTTAACCACAGCTGAGGAAAAAGTACTGAAATTATATATATAATATCTACTGATATGGGTAACTTAGTCACTAAGTATTAATCAATTTTATTTATAAGATAAAAACTTGGGTAATATGGCCAATTAAGGATATTAGAATAGTATCTAAAAGATTTATGGGTATTATGATACTATCTTATTTTACTTGTCTTCTACACCCATAAAAAAAAATTAGAGGATATTAAACCAATTTGTTGTTAATTTTTTTAAAATTTCTAAAAACGCATTTTTCTCTTTAAATAACACGTTTTTTATTGTTGTCAAAAACATACTCACACCCATCAAAACATATTCCCGCTTTTTAAACAAGAAAAATAATTTCAAAAAGATCAGTTTCAATTAAGATGACAAGTTTTAAGGATCTATTTATAATTATATTCTCTAAGGGCAACTCCAACGATGCGAGTATACCAAATACTAAAAAAATTTGGTCTTTTTTCTTTTTTTCCACAACGGTTTCTTGAATAAATATGATCGCACGTCCAACTAAAATGACGTCTGTTGTAAAACGATGTTGTAGAAGAACGTGAGATGACACGGACGTTCCTCTAAGGAGACGTATCTTGTTGGACGCACATTTAGGTGAGCGTTTCATATTTTGGAACCAGACGCAATTATACATGAGCGTTTGCATATTTGTACGCTTCCGTGGGTGGACGTATGTTTAACGTTCACACTAATAAGCGTCTATTGTACCAGCGTTGTATTGGGTGAACGTCTACAAATTGTGCGTTGTACTGCGTGGACGTTTAGTGATAAACGCTCTTCCTTGTAAACGTCTTAATGCAGAAGCCCTTCTAGAATAGCGTCCACCCACAGAAACGTCCACCCACAGAAGCGTCTCACGGACGCCCACCAGAAAGAGCGTCTAATGGACGTCCACCAGGCTTAGCGTCTCAATCAGACGTCCTTGGTAGTGATCGCTTATGATTAAAACGTTCTTCTAGAGGAGCGTCCGTGATGGGTAGTGAGCGTCCAACGAATTTTAGGTGAGCGTCCGTGTTGGGTTAGGGTTGTATATTCATTTTCATGAATTCCTTTTTATTCATTACACAAACAAAAGCAAAAGAATAGAAAATAGACCAAGACATACACATGCACCACTCACAATCTCAATCTACTACTACATTGACTTGCCTGTAAATTTGAAGTGGGTGGAGAAGGGAATCAAAAGCAGCAGCGGCACTTTATTTGAAGTCAGGGAACCCCCACCACTGCATGCACTAAAACGAATTTAGGTGAGCGTCCAGCGAATTTTAGTTGCTTCTAACATTTCTAAAACGCTCATGTAGGGGGACGTTTTGTTGCAACGCCTAGCTGGAGGGGCGTCCAATCGGGACGTCCATCTGGAGCAGCGTTTGTAAACTGGGCGTCCATCTGGAGCACCGTTGCTATACACTGCGTCGTCATGGGTGAGCGCCGGGACTGGGCGTTTTCCTAAATGGACGTTGGATTTACAACGTTTTTCTAAGTGGACGTCTGGTTGAGACGCTCCTCTAGCTTGCGTTTGGTAGACCAGCGTTCTCCTAGGCAAGCGTTACTTCATACGCTTTTGTGCCCAAGCGTCTCATCAAACACTTCTCTAACCAAACGTCCGTGTTTCGAAATGTTTTCTTAACGAAGCGTTTTGGATTAACGTCCTTTTAGGAGAGCGTGCTAGTATATATGATTTTGTGAGAAAAACTCCTCTGGTACTGTAGCTATAGTCGTCTCAAAACCAAATACAGTCGCCCATTGCGGTTGAAATTGGGCGAGATAAACGTAAGTTTAATCTTTACTCTTTGGTCCCTTTGCCCACTGCAGTTGCTCTAACAGTTGTACCCATATATTATAGGGATGTGAATTCTAAAAATTAACAATCAAACGGTAGGCAGCTAGCTAGCTTACATTGATGTCCTGCATTTCCGCGCGGGACAACACTGCACTTTAGATTTTGGTGTTATTCACTTTGTAAGATAATTAGATTTTCATCCTATAAATTTTAGTGTTAGTGTTTTTGGTAAAAAAGAAGAGAGAAAAAAGAGAGCTAAATTAACCAAGGCTCTTAGTGTTTTTCATTTTATTTATTTTTTTGCGATTTTTTTCCAATAAATAAAACCCTAGCCCTTTTGATCCATATGATTTGAATTGTGAGTAGTTCTGGTAAGTAGGATTTGAGCAACTTCGGATTAATTAAGTCATGTGTTGAACTATGACATTAGTGAAAAAAACATGACCCTTCAGAATTAATTAGTTACAGATTCCAAAATTATAATTAGAATCAAGGTTTAACAAAGATACCCTTTTCTATATAACATTGTTGAGTATGAAGTTATAACTATTTCTTAGGATTGTATCCCATTTTAACAATAGTTGTTATAACTGTTTTTCTAAAATCAATTAAAATTATTTATTTTTTTTTCTAAATGACCTTTTAACGTGTATTGAAACTGTATTTTCGTTTCCACGTATCATATAATCGTTTTTCTTAAAAATAAATAAAAGTAAAAGTATTTTCTTATAAAAAAATTTAGAATTAAATATTGAAATTTACAGTTTAAAATTTAAAAATATATATATATAAAAATAAAAAATATGTATTAATGACATTATTTACACAGATTGTAACCGTTCTCACGCACACTGTTAAATATGAATCCCAAATCATTTTTTTCCTTCTATTTAACAGTTATGACCCACGTTAATTTTTATAAAAGGGTTAAAAATACTTCTCTTTTTCTTCTAAATAATGTTTTTGTTGTTGCCAAAAACATGCTCACACCCATTAAAACACTTATAACCCGCTTTTCAAACCTTGATTAGAATGCATACCAGCCATTGATTGCCAATTAATTTGGTTCTATCACTTCCTTTCACTATTATTAACATAGACCATTAATACAATTTTCATTATGACTAAGTTATTTCGGACTAAGACTGATTGGCACATGCGAAACTTCTTTGATTTCATTCAACTTAATTACTCTTGAATTTTTAAGGCCATCAATTGATCCTATTTAAACCAAGTTGACCACGATAATCACATCTATTAATCATCTTGTTTGGTATTACATTATTCGATTATGCGAGTATGCAACTCTACGTCTTTATCCTTACCAAGTGTACAGCGTGGCAAACGGACGTACATACGACCAAGGAGGCATAGTTGGTTCGGACGGTGGAGAACTTATGGATCAACTTGAAGTTGGGAGTTATAAGGTCATGCTGGTTGATAAGACTCGTCAAAGAAATATTGTAACAATAGTATGCATAAATATGAAAAGGGTTATAAAGTTCACCTTTGAGCCTCGTTATAGTCGTTTATAGCAATAACTAGCAATAATTAATCTAGGAATTACTGATTAATCTAAATTAGGAGACCCGTTTAATGTGTAGTCTATCCGTCCGAATCAATTTCATCGCTAGTCCAAAAATAAGTTTTTGGACCAAATTTGTTACTCGCTGGTCCTACTCATATGTGAGTGTTATGATGTAATTTATATATATTCCATTCGTACCCACTCTTCTAAAACCAATTCAGTTTCCAAAATTTTCAGATTCGTTTTTATTCTTCTATGTTGGTGTTTTTAGGATTTTGTTCGGAAGATTGAATTCGGTGCTCTATAATCATCTCCAACTACATTCGTCTCAGGTAAGTTCTATAGTAAAGTGACGGTGAAGAAGAGAAGCAAGTGATGGAGAAGAAGAAGAAGTAGATCTGAGAATAGATCTAAGAAGAAGAAGAAAAAGAAAAACAAAAAGATATAAATTCATCAATTTTGGATTTTGGTTTAGACCTTTTAATCTTTTTCTTCATATGTGGGGTATGTAATGTCGAATATGTAATGTGAGATATGTACTGTAGGATCATCATGAGAACTGGGTTTTCTTCTACTGATTTGGGAGTGATATCTTCTTTTATGTAGAAATTATTCTTGTACGACTTTTCTTATTTTTCTTCTTGTTTTCATAATTTTTCTTGTTTAGATATGGGTATCTCAGTACATATCAATATGCATTGATGCTTATTCAAGCATAAATTAAGCTTTTACATATGGATATTGATGGTTTTGTAAATAGTGGTAAATTTAGTTCGTTCAAGACTTGTGAAGATTTGTTTTTAAACTTAATTTCTAAAACTAAAAATAGCAAAACTCAAATAAAATTGATAACAAAGTTGAGAGAAAACTGAGGCTAGGATTCCAATATTTTCCAATTTTTAAAGTGATTAAATTCAATAATTATAATTATGCAATCCCAACATTTAATTTGATTCTAAAATATAGCAACAAGTAGATTTTCAAAATAACAACTGTATAACGAAAGCATGAACATCTAAAACCTAGGCCAAAGCATGTACCATCTAACGAAATCACAATTGCTTAACAAAAATCATTAAATCAATTTTTTAACCAAGACAATTAATCATAAATAAATCGCATAAATTAATTAAATAAATATTACCACATAATCTTTGGAAAACTAGCTTCCTCTGTCGCCTCAGAGATGAAGTTTAGCTTCTCATTGTATTGGAAAAACCCTCAAATATATATTTCATAGCTCAAATGGTGCTTACAATGGTGAAATTATAGTAACACAGGATATTTGATACGCTTATAAGCGTTACAGAGAAGTGTTCTCTACGTTACAAAAGAAAGAAAAGAACACGGGAGAAAAGGACGAACTTCTGGTTCTGTTGAAATAAGACTGCTTCAGCAACACTATCAGCGACGCTTCTCTGCCGCCATATGTTCTTCCTCTTCTCTTTCACAGTAGCAAAAAAAATATTTTCCTGAATTTTTCTTTCGATCGCTGGCTACCTTCTGAGCTCTCCCCCATGCTCTTTGATCCTCTTCTGGCTTAACCCCCAACATATTTATATAACAAAGGCCACCAAATCTTCGAAGGATAATCATTAACAACAAAGGATACTCGGGTATTATTTTCTTATAACTATCGTGATCTGATTTGATTATTTTGTGTTGATTTTTTTCGTACCTTTTGATTCTATGCAATCACTCTTGATATGGCCAATATATTCTCTGTTTTGAAACCAAAAAATCACGTATAATATCTTCATAAACTCAACACAGATTCACGATTATTTGAAAAACAATTTTCCCGCCATTTCTATTTTCAAACGAGAAAGAATGGGTGCCTCAACTGGTGGGTGCCTTTAGTAAATGGGGTTCCCTTATCCAAATTAGGGGTGACTTTAACATTTTTTCAGCCAATTTGCATAGTTATTTATTTCTCAAAAATACCTACAAACAAAATGAAAATGCAATATTAGTACAAAATAAGGACTAACAAGAATAGAGAAGTGAGATCAAATTACACACAAATATGTGTCTATCAAGTACCCCCGAACTTATTATTTGCTAGTCCTCGAGCAAATATATAAAAATAAATCCTAACTCACTTTCACAGGCATCGCGATTGCACTTAGCGTGCGCAACAAGCCTTTAAACCCCTAGGTGTCCCTAGTGGACGAGTTTTGTCTCGTGAGGGTTTACAAGAGGTGTACCCACAAAACCTTTACTCCAAACCCTAGCTACATGTGAACGATTGGGGATAGACACTAAACAAGCTATTTAGTTGGCGTACAAAATTCTTCGACTATAAGAATCATTACCCTGTATGAATCCAATTGTTGTACACGAGTTTACACTCAGCGTACTAAAATTCATATAGGAATGCAAAACTCTACTTAAACAGTTGTTCAGCCACGATACTCAGAATCTATCAAAGTACAACCACATGGAAAAATTTAGAAGATGGATATAAACAAAATGAAGTTTGCGCGTGTTGACTAAGGTGAACGGTGTTTTCCATATTTGTCTGAAGGTCAGTGCCACGATGAATGGCTTAACATACACTCCCACTAGTCTTATTCCTTAAACTAATATCGACTCAGCTGGTATATACAAGGGTCCCAACAGTCGATTTATTGAAAATATTTTAAATACACTGACAACATGATTGAATCAAATGAATCCAAGCGCATGCTCCTTATCAGCATTGTACATGATAGTTCTCATGGATCCTGCGTTCCACGCTTGCTTAGGCGATGGAGACAGGGAGAACACACATATATTGTTATCAAAATGTCAATACTCGATTTTATTTTATTTTATTTATTTATTTTAATAATGGTCTAAATAATACAATAATGGGGCTTGATCTCAAACACTTCATCTTGGCGGTGATGACAATTTGATACTGGTGCCCCACCAAATCACTTAGAGAAACACAAAAATTACAAATATAAAAACAGAAGGTGATATGGTCAAGATAGATTCCGAGATATGGTGACAACTATCATGTTATTTATAACACCTGAGCTAGGCATCCTTTTACGAATAGACCATTTAACTAGGCACACCAATTCCTATAGAAAAAGAGCTAAGTTTCCATCTACATAGAATGGTTAGTGTCATCCTGAATTGTTCACAAGTTTTTAGACTTTGGAGTTTTAATTTTCACTAAAAGTTTCTCCTTTACCCCCAAACTTAAATCTAACATTGTCCTCAATGTTCTAAAGATGAATTAAATGTATGAACAAGGAGAAACGGTTATCAATCGAAGGAAAGGAGTTAAGGAAAGATATTACCGTTTCGCACGAGCATGGGTTACCTACCAAGAAGTGCTAAGTTTAAAGTCTTCATCCAGACTAAGAAAGAATTAGTCACCTCATAAAATCATATAGAAATAGTCAGAACAACTGTGGATCATCTGAATAAAATAATATTATCCACAATAGAAGGAAATTACAGCATAGAAAGTGAACAAACCGAGTACAACCTTATCCCTATCTAGTGTTTTGTTTATGACAACTACATCTAGTTGAGGTTCAGGTTCGGGCTCTATGAAAGGGTCTAGATAAATCTCTTTAAGCTGAATTTCCCCATAGGCAGGATCCGAGGGATCAAGTTGTAGAGTCTGGAAAAACTCAAATAATAAACTTAAGGCACATAAAAACAACCTGAATAATTGTGGATCCTCAAAGTCAATCAGATTTGACCCACACAGTTGACTACTCTTAAAATGGTGGTCATTCTTAAGCAAATGTGTTGATTCTAATTCCTAAAGTAATTAGGCTTAGTTTTAAAACTTAATAACTGACACATTTGAAATTCAAACGTTCCCACATATGGAAGAAAATATTTTGGTGGGAAAACAAAGTCATTTTGGTATTATTTCCTAGGTGAACCACATCGACCAGAGGATGAGTTTCTAAATACTAAACTTCTTTTTGGACATCAACATGCTCAGAGAATCTAGTTTGAAGATGATCTTGGAAAATGGTAAAGGTGCATATGTCAAGTCCCAAGTGAGGGACTTTAAGCAGAGATACTTGAAAATCATAAGAATCATCAGCACCCCCAAACTTAGGGTGGACATTACTCTCAAATGAACTAAAATCTGTTGGTTGGATTCTAGGGTCATTAAGGTCCTGAAAAGGTTGGGTGTCTAGGACAACAAAATCCATTGGGGAAACTATTCTATCAACCTGAATCAAATCATCCTCTATCATATTAGAATTCTCTAAGAGTCTATCATCTTCGTCAGAGACTATTGTTTTTGAATCGTCAGACTCTAAATCACTAGTCTCAGGACAAACTCGTTCCTCTAAACCATTATCGGCTTCAAAACAAGAAAATTCTACACCGTCTAAAATAGTGGTATCTCTAGTCAAATCCTCTTCCTTTTGAATAGGTGAATAATCATTAAAATTATATGGATTAAAAATAGAAATAACACTATCATCATGAAGCACAATTGGAGTGAAAATTTCTTGATCACTTCGCCTGTATATTTCAAGTTCTTCACTAATACTATCCTCATCATCATAATAAAATGAAGATGTTTGAACCTCGTCTAAATAAGTAATGTTACCAATTTTATCCCCGTCCTCTTGACTAGGTGAACAATTATCAAGGGTAACACTATATTGGAAATTAAGATCATTTTGAGCAATATTATTCTTTGCAAGACTTTCATTCACACTTAATGTAAATCTATTTGTATTCTCAGTCAACTGCTTGAGGGATTCTTCTAGAGAAAGAGTTGGACTACTGATTGTCCCCCCCCCCCCCAACGTAATGCAAACCTATTTATATTCTCAGATAACTGCTTGAGGGATTTTTCTAGAGGCATAATAGGTTCATGATGAGTACTAGGTTGCAACTGCCATAGGGCATCCCTCCAAGACAAAAAAACTCGAATTTTGCTCATTTTCATGTTTATAAGACGGGTGTATGTATGAATAGTAATTGGGATCAACTTGGTATGAGCAATAACCTTTAAAAGGTTGGTGGTGGTCCCGACTATTATCCACACCATGTTGATAGTACGGATAATGTCTATTTTGAAATTCAATCGGATATTCATTGTATAGGTCCTAATAATACCAGTTCGACATTTTCTAACAAAAACTTCCTAATATATTTACAACAATAAATTCTAAAAAAAAATCCTACCGGAAAGGGTTCTAAACAAACACAAACAAAGACGACTCAACCGAATGAAACCTACTGAATCTAGCAAACAAAAAGCATAATGGCTCCACTTAGGTTGTTTCTAGACCAGCTTCTATTCTTCCAAAAGGCAACTAGTTACAATTTTAGCAAATATTTTAGAACGATCTGAATTAGATTAAGTCGAATAGAATCAGGATAAGCTCTAAGGATCTTTGATAACCCTGCCCCTTTGGCAACTTTTCCTTGGGTTACAAGGCAGCTCTAATCAACTTAAAATAACCATCCTAAACTTTAAGTTATGCTAACAAAGTAACCAATATAGTCCTTTTGAATGATTTTACAATAAGCTCGATACCCTATAGGTCTCTTTCTAGTCAAATTTTAGGCTTAGGTTCGCGTAGGTAACGTGTTCCTAAGTCGGGCAAGAAGGAAACCGTGATGAACTCCGAGTCCTTATCTTATATGGCAAGTCCTTGCCCTTTACTAGAAAATAAATCCGTATTCAAGTCCTCAACATATATGCATTACGAAGGAATACAGAAAACCCACTGACAGGGGATTCGTGGGTTGATCGAGTCTTACCTCCCGTACCAGACGGGCGATGAACCGTTGAAGACGACTCGGGCCACCAACTCTTGTGTCAGTGTACGAACCCGAGGGGCCGAGACAATATCGTAATTGTCGTCCTTCCATGTTGCAGTTTATATTTAAATACCCTTCCGTAGGGTTTAAAAATTAATAATAAAGTTCAAAAGTTCAAAGTCCAAAGTACAATAATAAGAAAAAATATAAAAATACCTAAGATAATTACAAAAATAATAAGAATTTCCTAATACAAATTTCTAAAAAGAAAAATAAAAACTAAAAAATAAAATAAAATAAAAAATCTAAAAATAAAATCTTCTTCACTCCTTTTGGAATCCTCTTTTCTTTCATTCTTTGGCTTTACTTCCTTTTTATAGCACTTTCTCATTTTCTTTTTAGTTTCGCTTCAAATCTGAAAAGAATAGAAAATACCAAACGCGTAAAAAAGAACAAAAAATAAAAAAGTAAATCCTAAATTAAACTAAACTTAAAAAAAATCTAAAAACAAGTCCGCGTCGGCGGCGCTAAAAATTGATGGTTTTGTAAATAGTGGTAAATTAAGTTCGTTCAAGACTTGTGAAGATTTGTTTTTAAACTTAATTTCTAAAACTAAAAATAGCAAAACTCAAATAAAATTGATAACAAAGTTGAGAGAAAACTGAGGCTAGGATTCCACTATTTTCCAATTTTTAAAGTGATTAAATTCAATAATTATAATTATGCAATCCCAACATTTAATTTGATTCTAAAATATAGCAACAAGTAGATTTTCAAAATAACAACTGTATAACGAAAGCATGAACATCGAAAACCTAGGCCAAAGCATGTACCATCTAACGAAATCACAATTGCTTAACAAAAATCATTAAATCAATTTTTTAACCAAGGCAATTAATCATAAATAAATCGTATAAATTAATTAAATAAATATTACCATATAATCTTTGGAAAACTAGCTTCCTCCGTCGCCTCAGAGATGAAGTTTAGCTTCTCATTGTATTGGAAAAACTCTCAAATATATATTTCATAGCTCAAATGGTGCTTACAATGGTGAAATAATAGTAACACAGGATATTTGATATGCTTATAAGCGTTACAGAGAAGTGTTCTCTGCGTTACAAAAGAAAGAAAAGAACACAGGAGAAAAGGACGAACTTCTGGTTCTGTTGAAATAAGACTGCTTCAGCAACACTATCAGCGACGCTTCTCTGCCGCCTTATGTTCTTCATCTTCTCTTTCACAGTAGCAGAAAAATATTTTCCTGGATTTTTCTTTCGATCTCTGGCTACCTCCTGAGCTCTCCCCCATGTTCTTTGATCCTCTTCTGGCTTAACCCCCAACATATTTATATAACAAAGGCCACCAAATCTTCGAAGGATAATCATTAACAACAAAGGATGCTCGGGTATTATTTTCTTATAGCTATCGTGATCTGATTTGATTATTTTGTCTTGATTTTTTTCGTACCTTTTGATTCTATGCAATCACTCTTGATATGGTCAATATATTCTCTGTTTTAAAACAAAAAAATCACGTATAATATCTTCATAAACTCAACACAGATTCACGGTTATTTGAAAAATAATTTTCCCACCATTTCTATTTTCAAACGAGAAAGAATGGGTGCCTCAACTGGTGGGTGCCTTTAGTAAATGGGGTGCCCTTATCCAAATTAGGGGTGCCTTTAACACCTTTTCAGCCAATTTTCCACAATATTTATTTCTCAAAAATACCTACAAACACAATGAAAATGCAATAGTAGTACAAAATAAGGACTAACAAGAATATAGAAGTGAGATCAAATTAGACACAAATATGTGTCTATCAAATATATACTGTTTGCTGGGTTCTACTTGTTTTCGGTGACTAACAGAGGTCTTCTTCTTCTTTGCAACATTAATTTTTCTTCTTCTTCTATTTCTTCTATTATTATTCAGTTAATTCTTCTAGTTGTAACTATTTTTGTTGATGATTTCTTCAGATTTCAAAGAAACCAGTTTTGATATGGGTTTTTGTTGATGATTTGTTTGAATCCTCTGTTTTGATTTTCTATTTTTGTATCTCAGCACATATCAATATGTATTGTTGAGTCATACACTTTTTTCTTCAGTACATATTTTCCTTCAATACATATTTATATGTAGTGTTGGACTAATATGTAATCTTGGATCATATGCTCTATTTTCTTCAGTACATATCAATATGTACTATGGGATCATACATTTTTTCCTACAATACCTATTTTCGTTCAGTACATACCAATATGTACTATAGGATCATACACTTTTTCCTTTAGTACATATCAATATGTACCGAAGGAAAATATGTATTGTGGGATCATACACTTTTTCCTTTAATAAATATTTTCCTTTGGTACATATCAAGATGTACCGTGGGATCATACACTATTTCCTTCAGTACATATCAATATGCACTATATGATCTTCTTCTTCTTCTTTAACGGATCTTTAACACGGGTTTTTTTTGTTGATTAATATGATTTCTTCTACTACTATCTCTCTTATTTTTCTCTCAATTGTTCTTATTGTAACTATTTTCCTTCAACTTTCAGTAGAAATCAGTTCATGTCTAGTGTTTGATCTATTGATTTTAGGATTTTGATCTTGAGTCTTGATTTTATGATTTTGTTCCTCTTTGATCTCTCTTTTTGATACATTTTTTTGATGATTTTTTTTTATTTTGATATCTCTTTCTGTAACGAGTCACTTTTGAAATTTTCGAAATCAGTTTCGGGTTTGATTTTTATTTTGTTTTTGATTTCAGTTGTTGAAAGTGAAAAAAAACTCGTATTTAAGACGTGGAGGACGTGGCTAGGTTCACACGTGAATGCTATGGGTAGTGAAGTAAAAAAATATTGAAACCTTTTTTGGACCTCCAGATAAAAGGATTTTCCCTGTGGACTATAACATAAATGATAGACGGGTCTTTGGACCATCTAGCAAAATTCCCAAAACTAATTAATTAGATAGGATTAGGGATGATTTGATATTTTAAGATTATGTAAGTGGAGCAAATGCTATCAGGGTTTTTGCTAGTCATAAAGTTGTATTACTACGTCAAAACAAGTGAATATCGCGGCATTGAGAAAATTCGAATGAAATTTCATTCCCTGTCGGTTACATAGCAAAGCTTTGTGATACAATTGTGAATCATGTGTCCTTTAGGACAATACACTGTCCATGATTGCATACTTTTTCCCAGTTGAGCAGTATATGATTAGTCAAAAATATATAGCACGCATTGTATATGTAGAATGACAAATCCATAAATGTGATTTTATGGTACATATTGAGTCTAATTATATATTTTTCGAGATTGATAATTTATTTCCTGGAAGGATTAATTCATTCTCGCTTGAGCTTTGCATATAAGTGTTGCATACACAGACCGTAGTAGCTGATTTAAGCGAGCTAGTAATGGAACCAATTAGTTATTTAGTTTATGCTATTGTTTGGCATATTTGGAAGGAGAAAATGTTGAGGCTGCTCTGCTGAGCTAACAAGGAATTTTTTTTGATCGGTCCCAGAAAAAAAAGTTACTTTCTTTTTTATTTCAGCATAAAAAATGATAATAACTTTTTTCCTGGGGTTGGATGGAGTTTAATAACTTTTTGGATAAATAGTTCATCATATCTGTGTTAGATAACATAAGTGCAAGCATAACGTTACTTTTTTTAGCTTTATTATGACTTATTAGTAGGTTCCATATATCCTATAAATATTTGAACCCTAGTCCTTCTCTTATAACGATTCACAGACTTCTCAATACAACTGTGATTGGTTCCTTCATGGTATCAAATTAATTCTCCTACTGTTGAACATTTATTTCGATCCTCATTTATTTCTTGTCTCTTTCAGACACAAGACACTCTCAGATCTATCAATTCTTCAGTCGAAATTTATTTTTTTATTCTGTAATTCTTTCAACGTCTACTAGTTTTTCACTTATTACAGATTTGATTCATGTTTTACAACAGCAGAATCTGAATCAACCTTCAACATCTACTTCTTCATCTTTCAACTTTACTTTACTTTTTCAAAACATCTCAAATTTTGTCTCATTTAAACTAGATAACACAAATTACATACTGCGGAAAAATCAATTTGTGTCTATTCTCACTAGTACAAATCTTCTTCGTTTTGTTGATGGATCTTATCTTTGTCCTGCATCTCAGATTCGTGAGAATGAAGTCCTGGTTTCAAATCATGTGTACCTATTCTGGATTGCTATGGATGGTTTTGTTATGTCTTGTCTTAATTCAACTTTTGCTAGATCTATCTCTTCTAGTACTCTTGGGTTAACTACCTCAAAGCAAGTGTGGGATTACTTGAAAAAGCAGAGTTTAACGATCAATTTCAAGCTCAGAAATCTCTTTTACATCGTCAAATCTACTCGATTAAACAAGGTAATTCTACCATATCTGAGTTCTTGGGTTCTGTCAAAGAGATTGTTGATAATCTAGTTGTTATAAATGATAAAGTTTCAGATGATGATGTTGTTTTACATGTATTAAATGAGCTTAACTTTGAGTTTGATCATTTTGTTGTTACTGCTCAACATCGTGAAACTGCTTATAAGTTTCATGAGTTAAGATATCGCTTGATTCATCATGAGTAGTGGTTGTAGAGTAAGTCTCACGGTTCCTGAAAGATTAAAGATCTACATTGTTATTCATTAGTTAAACCCTAGAAGCAATTAGTGCCTCATATATATAGGGTATACAAAGGATAGACTAAAAGTAACTTACACCTAGTTGACACTTAAACAAATATAAAGATAATAAATGAAATGAAACTCTAATAACACTCTAATACTCCCCCTCAAACAGATGCTATACTATTTGATTGCATCAGTTTGACCTTTAGAGAGGTTTAAATCACCCTTCAGGTTTCAGGTTGTTGAGTTTTAATTAGGAATCCGAAATTCCATTTCAGAAATTGTTTGAGACAGTCGGAATGCATCTTCAGAAGTTGATTGATGTCATTTGAGGGACATCGAAGTTATTTGAGGGACTTCTTTTTGTTCAAGGAAATTTACGTCCTTTAATTTTTAAGGAAATTTACGTCCTTCAACTTATTTAAGGAAATTTATATCCTTCTTCCCAGTCACATTTCAAGGGTGACTATTGGGGACTCTTTAGTTTCTTCTTCTTTCTTCAATTCAAACTCCACTTGCGTCTGCATCTTATTCAAAAACATGGAAACACAACCTCCAGATCCATTTCTATGCTAACAGCCATAATCTTAAGAGAGGGAGATGGAGAGTAGATTCTCTCTTGGTAGCTTCTCCACCAACAGATCCAACTCAAACCTTAACTCTTTAATTTTTCAAAATTGGTCATGCCCAACAATCTAACCCAAAATCAGAATCTCAACTGGAGCCCACACTCATAAAGCCCAAACCTAGTCAAAATAATCAAATAGGCTTGTCAGTTCCGTGGAACTGAAAAAGCACCCTATTTCACGGCCAAATTTAGTGAGACATTACATCGAGCATGTCATGTGCATCTTGTTGGTAATTGAAATGTATGAAATTGGTGATTTCAATCACCGTTCTCTACTTCCCTGCATACATTCATATCAAATCACATACATTCAACCATAACCCAACCACCATTCATCAATTTCGAATCAACCGTTCTCTATTTCTTCTCAGTCTCGATCCCAAACCATCAACAACAACATAAGACAACAAACATCCATCTGAACCAGACTCACCTCATTCTTTCCCGACCATGTAATCTCGGACTGGACCCATAGCTTTAATTGAATCTGCCATCTACTACCTGATAGACACATTTTAGTGTCTAATTTGCACCTTAGTTTCTATTAAGTTAGTATTCGATTTTGCAAATATTACGTGTTTTTATGCTTTTGTAGATACATTTGAAGAATAAAGATTTGTGGAAAAATTGGCTCAAAAAGTGATAAAGGCACCCAAGGACAAGTGTTATTTGGCACCCTAGAAGTGGATAAGGGGTACCCTCGAGTCAACTCGGTCAAATCGGTTCAAATCGGGTCAAACCCGAGTCAAATCGGTCAACCCGAGTTGACCGAGTCAACTGCCAGTCACGGGATCGGGACAGTTCCTGAATCAACTGTGAACTCTAGTTCACGTGAAATTTCGAGTTGTTTTGCTTCCAAATTGATACACAAGATAGAAGATATTGATACAAGACTAAACACATCGATTTGGAGTGATTTAAGCCGGAAAAAGAGGTTCCCGAAGTGAATTTTGCCGGAAAAAGGAATCACTCTTTGATTCGGATTTGGGAAGATTTTGGAGTGTTTTAAAGAGTTCTATTAGGTTTAGAACTCTCCCTAGGGTTTGTAGAGCCTATATATATGAAGAGAATCCAAGAGAAGCAAGTACGAAAGCCTAGAGAATCAAAAAAAAGAGTCGCCGGAAACTGGGCAGTGATCCGGCGCCGACCGGCCAACTGTTCTTCATTGCTGGAGCCAGAGAAGACGATCCTGCAACACTTATAAACGTTGCTGTTCCTGTTTCGTTTTCCTTCTTCTTTCCTGTTGCTTATTTCCTTTTTGTAACGGCTGTACCTTCACCTGTAACGCTTATAAGCGTATCTATTCAGCTGTTTTACACCTATTTTACCATTGTAAGCACTTTTTGAGCAATGAAATCAACTTTTGAGCAAGTTTTCTTCACCATGGGCTAAGTCTATTTACTGGGATGATGGAGGAGGTTTTTTCTCTCAATTTTATGTGGTAAGTCTATTTTTAATTAATTATTTATAATTCTTTTATTATTATTTGCATGGATTTAAATTAGAAAAAATGGTTTTTTATTAAATAGTTGTGTTCTCTTTTGATGGGTCATGCTTAGTTAATTACTCTTGATGTCTCATGCTTAGGATTTACAATTATTCTTTTAGAAAACATATTTTTGGTAAACTTGAATTAAATTGTTAAAAAGAATTACATGATTAATCACATGAATTGTTAGAAATAACTGAATCTTGATTCCTAGTTTTCTCCATATTTTCTAAAAAATATTCTCTAGTTTAATTTCCTGATTTTTATTAGTTTAGATTAAGTTTAATATTTTCTAAAATCATTACCTTCACAAGTTCGAGAATCGAACCTCTTTTTACCACTATATAAAATTACATCACTACCACCAACATTTTTTTCTCGAGTCTTGCTTGTTAATGAAAACTGCACCACCAGCTAACTCCATCTTCTACTAGTTCGATTGAACTCACAGAACAGTGGAAACCCATCAACAACACAAACCCACTAACACATATTCATTTGAAAGATTGTAAACCCCTAAGAGCTTATGCAACAGCAAACTAAGGATTCTAATTTGAAACAGGGAAGTGATACCTGTTAAAGCTGATGTTGATACGGATGGTGAAGATGAGAGAAACAATTTGTAGAAGCAGAACTATCATCACCACCATCAATTTCGGAGAAGAATAAACTAGCTAAACCCAACACAGCTAAGACTTCCCAAAATCAGCAAGTCCTGACCCATTGTAGACCTCCCAAAATCAGCCACAACACTTGCACCACTTTCCTTTCATTCTCAGCTTCGAAGAACCAGCAAGACCATGGCAGCGACACACGTTATCAGTGCAATCCATGCTAAGAAAATTTACCCAAACCACCACACAACTCTAGCCAAAATACCATAGTCTTCACTTCCTTCCCGAACTCAAATCAAATTCATCTACTACACAAATGAAGTTCTAACTTTGCCCTAAGTGGGAGAAATTCTTTATGCTTCAATCATATTAATCATACTTCAGTTACCACAAAAACACACAGTGAACCCTAGCAGTAATACTTAGATCTACTTCTTGTATCAACATATGATCTTGAAAAGTCAAGAAGAAATTATAGATGGGTTCTGGTAGATTGTTTGAGAAGGGGGTTTGAGCAAGAAAATAGATCTGTGATGTTGAGTCGAGGAAAGATGTTGGTGGCTCTGGTGAAGATGGGTTTATAGTGATGGTGGATCTGTTTCGAGTTTCTGTCGTAGATGAAACATAAGTTGGGTTTGTATTTGTGTTGCTGCCGTGAAATAATATGATGGACATTAGAGTGTTGAAAGTTGTGAGCTCGTGATGGATTTGAATCGAAAGAAGTCAGGCGATTAATGGATGAAGGAAGGTGTTCATCTGTACTTCGAAGTGGTGGCAACGATGGGTTTTTACCCAAACTGATTCTGATCAGTGTACATCTCTAATACACTGCATCTCCTAATTATTCAACTACAACATCAACATTACAGTGAAGCTATGAAGAAATGGAATGGATCTGTGATTGAGCTAGGTTGGACTTAAGAAGTAACCGGTGAGAACTAAGAGAAAGGTTTGAGAAGAAATTAAGAAGAATAGTGAAAGAAGAATGATGGGCAGTGGTAGTGAAAATTAGGGTTGCCTCCAAGATCCGACGCCGTGAGGCTTGAGGCTCTGATACCATGAAAGATTAAAGATCTACATTGTTATTCATTAGTTAAACCCTAGAAGCAAGTAGTGCCTCATATATATAGGGTATACAAAGGATAGACTAAAAGTAACTTACACCTAGTTGACACTTAAACAAATATAAAGATAATAAATGAAATGACACTCTAATAGTTCCTCTGTTGTTATTGATTCTACAAATTCTCCATCATCATTTTACACTAAGAAATCTTCTCCTCCATTTCGTAATTCATATGGTGCTGCTAGTTATAATAGAAACACTTTGGCCAATCATCTGGTAATGGTCCTCACCATTTTAGTCAATATCCAAGTAATGATGGTTCTGGGGGGGATAAGCCTCAACACCAACATTGGCAAAAACGCCGCCCGGCGGGGGGGGGGTTGGGGTGGGGTGGAATATGCCTCAAAATCAACATCAGCAGAACTTTAGTTATTCTAAAACTGATTTTCAGAAGTTATGTGTCAAATATACAAGCAATCTGGTCATACTGCTAACAGGTGTAGGTTTAGATATACCCCTCCTACCACTTATCAAGATCCTAAACCTTTAACATCCAAAGAGGATATTAATTCTCCACATCATGCTTTTTACACATGTTATTTAAGTTCAGCTTCTTCTAATGCCTCTGTTGGTGATGAGTTTGTAGTTCGTACACAATGTATTACAGATTCTGCTGCTTCCGTTCATATGATTAACAATCCAGCTCTTCTACAAGATATGTTTCCTTACATTGGTGCAGATCATGTAATGGTTAGAAATGGTAAGTTTCTTCAGATCACTCATGTTGGTAAATCTGCAATCACCACCTTACATGCTGATTTTGTGTTGAAGAATGTTCTTATGGTTCCCTCTTTATGTAAGAATCTAATCTGTGTTGCTCATTTTACCAAGGATAACCATGTCTCATTTGAAATGTTTGATTGGGGATATAATGTCAAGGATCTCAAGACCAGTGAAGTAGTGGCAGAAAGACCAGTTTACAACAATCTCTATCCTATTCAACTTGCTCCTGTGGTTTTTTTCAGTCCCATTCTTGTTGATCCTTCTATGTGCCACAAAACGCTTGGTCGCCCATCATACAAAATCTTAGGTAAGATGCACACTTTTAATGTCATTAAACTTTCCTCTACTTTTGTAGCAACTTCGTGTCACGAACGTCAATTAGGTAAACATCACTAATTACCTTTCTCGCCTTCTACTAGAATCTCTAATTCTTCTTTACAATGTGTACACTGTGACATATGGGGACCTTCCCATGTCCCTTCTCTAGATGGTTTTATATACTACATCTTGTTTATTGATGATTACAATAGGTATCACTGGATATATCCTTTGACTACTAGAACTGATAGTTTAAAATGTTTTCAACATTTCAAAGTCACTAATGAAAATCTTTCAAACTCTTCCATTATCTCTTTTCAATGTGATAGTGCTTTTGAATTCACAAAAGGGTCATTTTAAAGCTTTTCTTGATTCTTGTGACATAACTCTCAAGAAAAATTTCCCTCATACTCAGGCTCGATATGGTCTTGCTGAGAGAAAGTATAGACACATTATTAAAATGGGTAACACTCTTACATTTCAGGTATTTCTCCCTAAACATTTCTAGTTTGATTCTTTTTTAACAGTTAGTTTTCTTATAGATAGAACTCCTAGTAAGCTTCTTCACTTTAGTAGTCCAGTACAAATTCTTTTAATACTTTTCCTAATTATAGACTACTCAAAATGTTGGATGTAGCTGCTATCCTAATCTTTCTTATTATAGAACTGATAAGCTAAGTCCTAAGTCCACTAGATGTGTGTTCTTAGTCTACAGTCCTCTCTATAGAGGATACAAGTGTTTTGATCCTCTTACTAAGAAAACCTTTGTCTCTAGAAATGTCACATTTGATGAAAATTTGTTTCCCTTTGCTCTTGATAATTCTACCTCTTTCGATGATGATTCTGAACTTGTGACTTTACACATTGGTAATTTTTTTGGTCCTCAAATGTCAAATTTTTCTCTTCCTGCACCACCGCAAGCTGACAATGTTCCTTGTTCTCCTCCTCATTCTCCGCCACAACCTCACATTTCTATCAGAACTACTACAACTAGATTGTTTAGAGGAATTTCTAAACCCAAACAACTTCCCCCCTGATTTTGTTGCACATAGCTTTATTGTCCTTTTTTTATGAATTGTTGTATAATCCCTTCTTACATCTAGTGTGGGACCTGAGTCTTATAAATAAGCAGCTAAGAATCCAAAATGGGTGGCAGCAATGAAGAATGAGAATATTGCTCTAAAGGAGAATGAGAAATGGGTTTTAGAACCATTTGTGGAGGGAATGAATGTTCTAGGGAGTAAGTGGGTCTACTAAATCAAGTATAACTCTGATGGCTCTGTACAGAGGTACAAGGATCGCCTAGTTTCACAGGGATACAATTAATAGGATGGTGTTGATTATTCAGAGACATTCAACACAGTTGTGAAGATCATATCTATCAGGTGTGTCTTGACTATTGATGTCACTAATGGATGGGATATTAGGTAGTTGGATGTATCCAGTGCATTTCTTCATGGGTTTCTAAAAGAGGATGTTTATATGGCTCAACCCAAATGGTTTGTTAATGAACTAAGGCCTAACTGTGCATGTCACTTAAAGAAGTCTCTTTATAGCCTCAAACAAGCACCTAGAGCTTGGTTTGAGAGGTATAGTCAATTCCTTGACAACCATGGTTTTCAGAGTTCAGTTTGTGACCACATTCCTCATTCACTTATGCTTCCGGTGAGCAGCAAATACTTCTTTTATTGTATGTTGATGACATTATTCTAACTGGTACTTCTTCACCTTTACTTGACTCATTTGTGGCTGCCTTGAACAAGGAATTTTATATGAAAGAATTAGGTCCTCTCCATTATTTTCTTGGTATTGAATGTTGCAAGTCTTCTACTTCTCTTCTTCTTACACAGAAGAAATATGTTATTCAATTATTGGATAAAGCTGGCATGCTTACATGCAGTCCTGCAAGTACTCATGTTTCTACATGATCAAGACTATCTCTCTATAATGGTGATCCTCTTGCGGATGCTGGCTTCTACAGAAGCTTAGTTGGAGGTTTACAATACCTAACTCTTACTAGGCTTGATTTGTGCTTCTCATCAACTATGCCTCTCAGTTTATGCATGCTCCCACCATCTCCCACCTGCAACTTGTTAAAAGAATTTTCATATATGTAAAAGGGAGTATTAGTTCTGGTGTTACTCTATCAGCTTGAAAGTGTAATGTTATTACTGCATACTCTGATTCTGATTGGGCAGGGCGCCCTGACACTAGAAAATCAACTAGTGGCTACTACATTTACTTAGAAAATTCTCTTATTTCCTGGTCTTCTAAAAAAAGCCGAGTATTTCTCGTTCCAGGACTGAGGCAGAGTATAAATCCTTGGCAGTCACTAGTGCAGAACTTCTTTGGATTTGCTACTTACTTAAAGAGTTGGGTGTTTCTCTATCTGCACCTGCTAGTCTTTACTGTGCCAATATTGGAGCTGACAGTTTAACTACCAATCATATTTTTCATGCTTGTACCAAACATATGGAGATTGACCACCACTACATTCGAGAACTAGTTGAAGATAACTTTTTGAAATTAGCCTATGTTCCCTCTCAACATTAGCTTGCAGATGTGTTCACCAAAGGGCTTGGGGTTGTTATGTTTCATACTTGTATTCACAAGATAATGTACTTTTTTGAGTCATTATCTTGTGTTGGGGGGGGGGGCCCCCGCCAAATTAAAGAATATAGGTGTAAGCAGAGTATCATTTCTTTCATGTTTTATTATGACTTATTAGTAGGTTCCGTATGTCCTATAAATATTGGAACCCTAGTCATTCTCTTGTAACGATTCACACACTTCTAAATACAATTGTTATTGGTTCCTTCAATATGTTCGATAAATTAACCGAGTCACTTCAAACCAGTGTAAACTCTTCTTTTATCGAGCAGATCTCAAGGAAAACCACCAATATAGTACTATCTTTAAAGAAGTTCTGGAAAGATTAGCTAGCTAAGCCATGCAATTACAAGTCATTTGTGAGGGTATTAAATCCCTAACACCACGTGTTCAAATACTATGAAAAGAGTATTATATTATGATGGAACGAGAAACACTGAAATAAAGCTTTTCGATAAGTACTGAAACAGACATCTTTGTTGCATGATCAACATGCAAGCTGCGGGAAAGCATGGCACACTGTACGGAACAAACAGCTTCGTTGCATGACTGACACACAAGTTGCGGGAAAGCCTGACACAATGAATAGAATTGACAGACATTAATGCATGATGGACACGTCTCAGTTGTACAAGTTGTGGAACAAAAGAAGCTAAAGCATGACAAATCACTTTCAATGGCCACATGTCAGACATGCCATAATTCTAATGAGACCGCAACATTCATCCAAATCCAAAAACAATAACTTGAATACAAATCCGCATAAGAGGTACGGGTCACCAAGCGGGAAAACTAAGGGAAATAAGAAGTACGCATGTCAAGCCTTGCGGGAAATACAAATAAGTCTACGGGATAGGTTACGTTCCAAGGTATAGATAAGAACTAATAGGTGTAAAGTTTAGATTAGAGGGACCCATGATATTTATTATAAATATCAAACTCTAAAACAGAAAGAGGGGACTGAAATTTTTAGAGAATTGAGCAAAAGGAACAGGATCAGAGGAAAAAGTTTAGGTATGGGTATTGTGTTAGTTATAATCTTAGTTCAATACTTCTTTGATAAATTTTACTTTGTTGCATGATCGACACGCAAGCTGCGGGAAAGCATGACACACTGTACGAAATAGACATCTTCGTTGCATGGCTGACACACAAGTTACGGGAAATCCTGACACAATGAATAGAACTGACAGACATTAATGCATGATGGACACGTCTCAGTTGTACAGGTTGCGGAACAAAAGAATCTAAAGCATGACAAATCACTTTCAGTGGCCACATGTCAGACATGCCATAATTCTAATGAGACCGCAACATTCATCCAAACCAAAAACAATAACTTGAATACAAATCAGCAGAAGAGGTGCGGGTCACCAAACGGGAAAACTAAGGGAAATAAGAAGTACGCATGTCAAGCCTTGCGGGAAATACAAATAAGTATGCGGGATAGGTTACGTTCCAAGGTACAAATAAGAACTAATAGGTGTAAAGTTTAGATTAGAGGGACCCATGATATTTATTATAAATATCAAACTCTAAAACAGAAAGAGGGGACTGAAATTTTTTTAGATACTTGAGCAAAAGGAACATGATCAGAGAAAAAAGTTTAGGTATGGGTATTGTGTTAATTATAATCTTAATTCAATACTTCTTTGATAAATTTTACTTGATGCAAATAGAATTTGATCCTTTTGTAACATAAAACTATAAACAAAAGTCATCCAAATACTTTATTACTCGTGGATGTAGACAATCCGTTGTCGAAGCACGTTAAATAATTATGTTGATTCATATATCAATTTATTGTTCTGTTTGTTAACCTGTTTTACTTTCATTATATATGATTTGATTCAATTATATTTCTGACTCATATGGTTGTGATCTAAAGATTAGATTTTTGATAATCACATCATTTTTACGTTCGACTTGCATTTAGGATGCATGCACTTTTAACTTATTTTCAACTATATAGAACGGGTGCATTAAATATAATTCAACCAACTGATCGTATTTACTTCGGAATTATATTTTTGATAAAATCCACAATTAATTGTACTAGAGAGTAGAAACATAGCACCGGTGCACATTAATTTTTTTCATCCGTACTGTGATTTAAGATCTAGGGACTTCAATCTTTCCCAACTGTCTACCGATGGAATTAAAAGTGAGTAAGAAAACCAGAAACCAAAATTTAGAAAAAGAAGGAAGCAAACCCTGACCACTTTTTATCTTACGAACTCATCACAATTAATTCTCCCTCTATCTCCATTTTTTGGTGTCTGTTATTGTCTTTAAAATCCCTTCATTTAGACATCTCTCAATACACACGCATTCATTCTCTACCTCGCTTTCTCTTTATCCACCAAAATATTCTTCATTAGTTCATTTTCTCCATCTTCATCTGTTATACGAAGATGGTTTCAAGCGAGGTTGAAACTCTGGTCTACGACAGGAAGTTATCGTCTGTGGTACCAGCTGGTGTAACCGAAGAGAATATGGCTAAAGAACTTAGTTGCATGGATATAGTAATGAAACTTCATTACTTAGGAGGAGTTTATTTCTTCACAAGTAGTGCAGTGCAGGGTTTAAATATAACATATTTTAAAGAACCCATGTTTAGATTGTTAGAACTTTGTTGTGTTACTGCAGGAAGAATTCGGAAATCGGAAACAGGACAACCGTTCATCAAGTGTAACGATAGTGGTGTTCGGATCATCGAAGCTAAAACTGATAAAACCATCGATGAGTGGTTAGAGATGCAGAAGGATCATTACTCTGTTGATAATCATCTTGTGCCAAATCAAGTTCTTGGTCCTCAATTAGCATTCTCACCTTTGGTTCTGGTACAGGTATGTTTTTTTCAGTTATTAGCCAAATCATAAACTGATAATTAACTCTGTGGAAGAAAAAAAAAGTCTTCATACTGAAAATTATGTTATATCTTTTGTTTGTTTTTTTGCCTATACTGGTATGTTCATACCAAGAGATTAGTTGACCGATAGAATTCCTTTTACCTGGAGTGTATATTTTGGTGGATACCATCAAAGCCTACTTGCTCTATTAGTCTCTCCCAACCAATGTTGTACCATATCGGATTTTGATTCGTACGGTCGAGAGCGATACACTGATACGTCGGTATACTGAGGAAATTTCGGTTTACATACCGGCGAAATATCGGTTCATATATTTTGTACCTATAATTTTATAAAAAAATACTAGCTCACATTTTATAACTATAAATATATTTCAAAACGTTTTAACAAATGTTTTTTCATCAGAAATATATAGATCCATAGATTCCATATATAGTTCAAAGTTCAAACAGGAAACACAAGATAAACAACAACAACTTCAAAGTTCACCGTCTAAAGTACTAATTAAACAACCATCTTACAATTCTAATCAAAATCATTAGATTCATTATAGATATCATCACAGTCATCACCAAGTAGTCCTCTTTTCGTGTCCAACATCAATTGATCAGTATCATATGCATCAATGTCAGTGTCAGTTGGATAACTAGACAGTAAAACGATGGTGGACAGTAATAATGCACAATTGCCAGTTTAAAATCAACGTGCAACTTCACTTATAAAAACAAATGCAGCAATCAAATACCACTATTGACCGAAGATCAGAACCGAGATTCCTATTAAAAAGAAATTTCACAGATTCCTCAAAACCCTTACTAATAAGACAGTAGGATTTATAGTGATTTAACCACACAGATAAACTCAACAGCTTATGTTGATAATCACATAGAAAAGTAAGAAAGAAGCTAACAGCATTAACAGAATTACAGGCACTACGGAAGAGCACAGTATATTTCAGGTTCAAAACTAGACAGATAATTAAATGGACCCAACAAGAAACAAAGAACACAACCCCCTATTGACACACCATCCAAAAATGCTATAGCAATTAACGACAATACTACGAGCAATGGAATTCAGTCTATCAATACTTAACCACCATATAAAGCTTAGTTTGCAGGTAATGAAGTGGGTTAGATAATACCTGGAAGATGTAAATAGCACAGGAACTATAATGCAGACCTTTACATCAATATAAGAACGAGAAGCAATGATAGGGGAACCAAAGTACAGGTCATAGGAGTAGAACAACACTACGATATGAACATTCCAAAGAAGAACAACAATACTATCTACTATAAAATGAGTAAATAAAACTTGTGAATTAAAACAGTCCATGGGTGATATAGACTAATTAGAAAGTAGGCAAATATTCCAATAAAAAATTTCACATGTGTTGTTTCACAACCACCACTAATACATGGAGATATTAGAAAAGTGCAATGCTATTTTCAATGTCAAACCCATAACACAAATAAATAAGCTAACCTTAGTTAAGGTTTGAGCATGTTCGATAATTCATCGAACTATATATCCAGAGCAAAATGATAAATGATAAATGATAACATACCTTCCTTCTATCCATCTTCATAAACACAATCTACATGTTTCTGGAACAACACCATCCACTACAACTGTTTTCTAGAACAGTTCTCATTTCCCCTAATACATTTTCCAGTTTGTATCTCCTCAGTGTCACTAACTCTAGATTGAATGCTAATGAGCTTACACAAAACCTACCTAAGAGCCCCACAATACAAAACCCCATTAATACAAATTTAATTAAATGAACAACGAAACTGAAAAAAACAAAACATCACAAACACATCTCGAGCAATCATTCACATAGTTTACAACATGTTTTGGCACATTTTCAACCATGACATCTTAACAAATCAAACAGACATTTTCATTTTTGTGTCTGTAAACTAATTTCAGACAAGAAACAGCAGAATTCTACCTACAGATTTCCTTCTGGAGCTTCCGAAACGATGGAGATGTTCAAATCTTTCGAAGGTTCTACCAATTCTAGCTGGAAAATTGAAGAGAAAATTTATGTAGCGTGATTGCGTGAAAATTGAAGAGAGGAAACAAATGAAGACTGAAGAAAGGGATTAGGTTTCATTTCTCTCTAACGAATCTAAAGCGTTGGATTAAAAAAAATTCTCATCCAACGGACATAATTCCATTTCGGGAATTTCGGAAATTTTCGGAATTTTCGGAAATTTTTGGAATTTTCGGTTTTTGAAAATATCGGCCGAAATTTTAGTTGAAATATCGTTCCACCGGTAACCCAAAATTCGTTTCGGTGCCATTTCGGCCGAAATGTTCTACCCAGCTCCCAACTGCCCTCGGTCTTCTCTCAGTATATGCTTCATTACAAAGATTTTATTTAGCCGGATTAAAAGCAGTCATTTTTGAATTTGAGATATTTTATAAAAGGATTATAAGTTTACTGTCTAATTAGGATCTGGGTCATAAAATATGAGGTTAATTCAGGGGCTCCCACATTTGTAGAGGGGCTTTCATAATAAGACGAAATAGAGACATTTGAAGTAAAATTCAAAAACCCCTTATCCATCATATTTTCATAATGGCTAAAATACCCCTGATTAGTTAGTAAAACTAATTAGCTAATAGATTAAGCTAATCATGATTAATCGAAAATAATGTTAAACTTAATCAAATCAATTCAAAAAAAATTCTTTTTGGTTTGGTGGGAAGAAAAATTAGAAGATGTAAGATAATTTTGTAGGTTTTTTTTAAAAACCCTAGATTTTGATTCAATCAACCAGAGCATAGCTGGGATACATCTAACTTAAACTCTTGGTCTTTTTATGGCTCAAATTGGATGAAATTATGAACAAAAAGATGATTTATTTTTGATTCAGAGAATTTTACGGTTGGGTTTTCATGTCGAACCCAACCGTAAAAGCTATTTACGGTTGGGTGTTCTTCCTAACTCAACCGTAAACAGAAGAACAATTGATGAACACCAAATCGTAACAGTTTTACGGTTGAGTTTTAGCATCGGACCCAACCGTAAATAATCTAAAAAAAAATTCTTATCCGAGATGATTTACGGTTGGGATTTGCCAAAAAACCTAACCGTAAAAACCAATTTTAGTTTACAATTTCATCCAAAATTTACGGTTGGGTTTAGGCTTCCCAACCCAACCGTAAAACATCTTTTGGAGCATTGAGTTTAAGGTAAAAGTGGGGTTTAAAAATTAAATTTTTAAACTTATACAATCATTTTAACTAGATTGAAGGTAAATTGGGTCATTCGAACAAAGAAAAATCGAAAACAACACAAGTACTAGAATCCAATTTTGAATGATCCAGGATAATTTACGGTTGGGTTTTGGCTGAAAACCCAACCATAAAATTGATATTTGGAGCTTTGAGTTTATGGTAAAATTTGCGATTAAACATCAAATTTTCAAACTTATTCAATCATTTTAACTAGATTGAAGGTAAATTGGGTCATTCAAACTCGGCGAGGAATATAATCCTAAAGTACTCCAAAGACTCAAGTATAGTCAGTCAGAAAAATTGAAAAACAACACAAGTACTAGAATCCAATTTTGAATGATCCAGGAGAATTTACGGTTGGGTTTTGGGTGAAAACTTAACCGTAAGTCTGGTATGAAAAAAATGACAGTTTTACGGTTGGGTTTTCAGCCAAAACCCAACCGTAAATATGATTTTTTTTTTTTTGTTTTTTGACTTGATTTTTCTTTTTCTTGGTTTCCAAATTGAAATTTTTGTTAATAAAACATGAGCTAGACAAATTAAAGATAAAAACTTTCTCATACATTCTAACTTGTGTTATATAATGTATGTAATACACCTACACAAAAAAAACCTTAGTTTGACGCAATTGTTATAATAAACATAGAGTTAGGGAGAAGGAGGAGGGGATTGTCGATGAGTTTGACGAGCTCTTTTTTTGCTCTTAGGACAACGAGTATGAGGAGCAGCACCACCGCCACGAGTACGAGCACCATTACGACCGCCACGAGTACGAGTGAGTTGAGGAGAACTACCACCCCCTACCTCAAAAGTCGACTTATGGCTCTTTCTCAAGCCTCTATTAGCTACCCCTAAATGAACTCTGTGGCGAGGGGTTGGAGTGTGAGAAATAGGTGTTAAATTATTACCCATATTCTTCTTATGTTTCCTACAACATACAAGCAATATAAGTTAGATAATTTCCAAGCAATTCAACTCAAACAACTTCAATTTGAAAATTCAGAACTTTTTACGGTTGGGTTTCACATATAGAACCCAACCGTAAATAATAAACATCACCTACACAGGAGAATTTACAGTTGGGAATTGACACTCCAACCCAACCGTAAATAATCCTCACCAAAAATTTTAACTAAGCAAAAACATTTACGGTTGGGTTTTCCAATCGAACCTAACCGTAAATAATCCACAACAAAAAAAATTTACATACATAGAAATATTTACGGTTGGGAAAATGAATCCAACCCAACCGTAAAATTCAAAAAAAAAATGAAGAACAAACCAGTTACGGTTGGGTTTTCCAATCGAACCCAACCGTAAATTCTTATGTAACCAATTTTTTTTTAGCAAAAACATAAATCAAACATGCCAATCAATCACTTTTGGGTTCTAAAAATAACATGGGTTTCGTTCAATACCTTAGATACACCATTGTTTGTTTCGGAGTTTGATTTTGATTGTCACCACCGATTTGTTCTTCAATCTCTTGATTAGGTTGAAAAGTTTGATTTTGGTTGGCATCATTACTACCTTCTACACCTTTAGTATGATTCTTCATCACGATTTTTGGAGTTTAATCGACGAAGAATTTTTCGAATCGACGATGAATTTCGATGGAGAAATTGGGTTTATGGTTGGGAAACTGATGGAGAAGTTAAGATATGAGAGTGATGGAAAAGTTGGAAAGAAATTTTGAGGTTTACGGTTTGGAAAGGTTTTGTTTAGGTTTAGGTTTTAATTAATTGAAGGACAAATTAGACTTTTTTAATTGATAGAAGGATAATATGTACATTTAACATATAAAATTAAAACCCCTAAGATATCCCTTAATATATTTTTGGGTCACCATACCTCATATTGAAGCCTTTCTACAAATCAAAGAGCCCCTAAATTAGCCTTCGTAAAGTATGCACTTAATACGTTAGGGTAATAGACAGTTAAAAATATGTTAGTTGACTTTTAAAATTTTGCGAGACACCTTAAACATTAGTTGACTGTCGTTGACTGTTTAAGTATTGTCCTTTATCTTTCGTCCTTTTCCATCTTCTTCCTTCTATTCATTTCTTGGTCTCAAAACCTCTTGGCCGCCGCTACTGCTGCAACTATCGTTGTAGCTTCTGGTTGTTTCTCTACAAGGAAAAGGAAAAGGTATTTTCACTAGATGATTTTCAATTAGAAATAGATAAAAGAAAAAGGTATATTTTCTCTGCAATTGGATTATCTCTTAAGTTTTACTTCTTCATTTCTATAACCATCTCTCCCTCCGTATAAACCCTACTTTTTTTGGCACGATTTTATTTTGTAATAATAAATACTCAAACGTTGGTTCATATTTTTTTCTGGGAGATTAATTTGATATGTCAATGTTAATTCTTAGCATCAGTTTACTTCTAATTAAGGTAAAAAACAAACACATAAGGGGTTCCCTTAAGTGATTTTTCTGTTGGAAGATTGTGCAAATGCTAGTTAAGTTCATACACTTTATTTATTATTCCCTGATTTCTTATCAATCACACAGTAGTTAATCGCCAGTTTGAATAGTCGATTGATCAATTTACTAAGTTTGATGTTTAAGGTCTCTCTATCCCACACTTAAGGCCTCTCCTTGAACTTTTTTGTAATCAACATGCGAAGTAGGTATAAACAGTCAAGATGTTCAGAAAATGTGGCTGTATAACTTTGTTCCTAATTTTTAAGATCGATGGTTCTAAAAAGAACTAACAGAAAATATGCTGGGTCAGTTTTTATACGGGTATACCCCGTTAAGTTTTTAACTGACTGTAGACATGATGTCATTTACCTATTTTATAAAGGTATTTAAGTAAACAAATTAGACGGTCAAAGTTAATTTATGACCCTAACGCATCACATGTTCTACGCATCAAGTTATGATCCTTTTATAAAATATCTTTTTGAATTTTAGTAAAATTCCAGTAGGATTTATTTTGTTCTTGATGAGAATCGTGGCTTTGTCGTAAACCATACAATCGATAATGGCCATGAGAAATCATGACACTTTTACATCTAATTACTTATCATGCCCGGCTGCATGATAACAGTATATTCTTCTTCCATGGCTGCTCAAGACTAGAGAGATTTAAATGGAAAATGACATTTTTGTATGTGTGCAGTTAAGTGTCTTCTTAAATATATCCATACAATGACAGAAATTGCCCACCAAACTAGAAGCCCCTTTCAGTAGCTTTACTATTTATCAACAGAACAAAGTAGCTAAAACAGTTTTGCTGGGCAGATAACAAGTTCTGCTCAAGTAAGACTCTGATAAGTTACCAACAAGTTAATCTCTGGGAAATTAATTCCCAGCAGGAACCAGAATATCAATCACTTACACCTAACTTTTTACTTGTAAGATTTCTACTTCCCTATATACATAAATGACATATAACTCACCCGCATAGGAAAAACAGATCAGCCTAAGGCTTCTAAACTCATCAAAAGAAATTTACTATACATGCTTTGATTCTAAACATATTCCAATCCTATGAATTCGCAGTTCACTTCGTTTAAATGTGGAGGACTTTCAGTGGGGTTCAGCTGGACCCATGTCCTGGGCGATGCATTCGCAGCTTCAAATTTCATCAACATGTGGGGTCAAGCAATGGCAGGAAACCCACCAACCAAGTCACTGAAACTCCAACCCAAGCAAGCTGATCAAATACAACTATCAGCCGAGGCAGAAGCAGAAGCACAACCACTATCTGTCAGAAGGGTGGAACCAGTGGGAGATCACTGGGTACCTGCAATTAACTGCAGAATGGAAACATTTTCCTTCCGAATAACAGCTTCCCAATTAGACGACCTACAAATAAAAGTAGCAAGTAAAAACCAGGCTGGGAAACTTCCAACATTTGAAGCTCTTTCAGCTGTAATTTGGCAATGCATAGCAAAAACAAGAGAAGATAGAGAACCAAATGTGATCACCATCTGCAGAGACGATTTTCATAACAGAGATGAAAATATTTTGAACAATAATCAGATATTAAGTATAGTTAATGCAAATTTCTCCGTAGTTGAAGCTGAAGTATCGGAATTGGCTGAATTGATCATTAAGAAATCAGTGGAAGAAAACACCTTGGTTGAAAAAACAGTGGAAAAGGATCAAGGGATGTCTGACTTTTTAGTCTATGGCGCAAATCTGACATTTGCTAATCTAGAAGACGTTGGGTTTTATGGGTTAGAGCTGAATGGACATAAACCAACTTTCGCAAACTGTAGGGTCCATGGAGTCGGCAATGAAGGAGTGGTCTTAGTGCTTCCAGGACCGGAACCTGTCAAAGAAGGCAGTGGCAAAGGAAGGACTGTTACTGTAACCCTTCAGGAAAATCAACTCACACAACTTAGAGAAGAACTCGAAAAGAAATGGGGTATCATCTAAGAAGTGAGAAGATTGTTCTCACTTCATAGCAGTAATCCAAGAGAAAATTATACTGCTTCCTATATTTAATAAGTAAGAAAGATTAATTTGCCTAATTAAGGGGTGTTTGTTTGTTTTCATTCAGTTTATTTTGGTCAAATAAGTATTTGAGAGATTGTTATTCAGAGGAAGTCATGTAACATTATGAAAGTCATGTGGTAAATGAATTTATTCTGTCACGAATATATACAAATACAAGGCAATGAATCCACAGATAAAAACACACTAATTAACAACAACATAGCAAAAGCGTAGATACTTTATTTATTTTGAAGATCTTGTGAACCAGTTAGGGAACTTTATAAACTTAGACTTCATAGCCAGGGTTTATCTTCTGCTGAACATCTCCATAGCTCTCTAACTCTTCCATGTCTTCCAAACTTCCTAAGAATAATGGTAGCCTTTGATGCAGTTTAACTGGTTGGATTGAAAGAATTTTAACTTTACCATCTGACCCTCTACCCCCAGCTTGCTCCACAAGAAAACTAAGAGGGTTTGCCTCGTAAACTAGACGAAGATGATCCCTTGGGTTCATAGTTACCCCTCCATACATCAAAGTTCGATGAAAATCAGCGACTAGTGAGCAGATATAACGAGCCGAATACTTCTTGGGAAATTTGCCTTTGCCTTGTCTAACAGTGTCGATGTATTTCCTTAATCCTTCAGGCCAGTCAAAGTATCGTGCATCATTGACAGAGTAGATTTGCCCTGAAGCAACAAATAGCAGCAACAGTATCGTGTTTAGGGAGGTCCATTTTAAATTTCCATACAAAGAAAGAAAAAAGAAAATAGCAATACAGAACGAGCACAAATAATCACAGTGGTGTCTCATGTGTGGTCCTCATTTGGCTTAGAAATACAAAACCAGCTTCATATATTTAAAGATATAGGAAACTTGAGGACTTTGTATTAAACATTATAGGGAATGGACCACAAATCAACGGTTATTATCTATAGAAGTCATCAGCAAAACTAATTCAAAGTTGGATCACCATTGAAGATGTCTTTGCTCTTAGGGTCCATCCCAGGACTAAAAGAACGGTTAAAATGTACTTTAAAGATATGTTATGCTTCGTTTTTCTACTGGGAGGGAAGCTAAAGAGTGTGAGACCATATGTTAATACGACGAACGAAATAAATTACCTCGAGGTGGAACTTTTATTCTTGGATGAGTAAGAACAAAGTCACCAGTTGTACGATCTAGCGTGAATGCATGTGTTCCCGAACCAAAGCTGACACATAATATAGTGGCCGATGAATACAAAACATAGCCAGCTGCAATGAGTTTACCACCACTCTGGAGAGAGTTGAGTTGAGCTTTCTCTTCTATGGGTAGATGGTCTAGTTCTTCAAGACGGTTATAAATCCCAAATATCGTACCTGTGGGAATGGAAGCATCGATATTTCGAGAGCCATCCAATGGATCGGTGACTACCACAAATGGGCCATTATCAGTTATCCAAACTGGAACGTCATCTTCTTCTGAAGCCATTACTGCAGCTTTGCCAGAATTCCGGAGGGAGGACAAAATGATTTCATTCTACACAAGAAGCATTTTTAGCAATCAGGTGTACACATCTCCTGCAGTCATAACTTGGAATCTTGGAGAAACCTACTAATTACTATTGCAGCTTAATAATTCCTTGATCTTACTGGACCAATCAACAAAAAAGAAAAACTATAAGGTCACAGAAACTGCATGGGCTCCCTATTTTAGGCAGCAAAATTTTGAATAATCATCTATACCATCAACGTCATTATCCTTCTCTCAGACTATGCAATTCCAAATTCTATCATTCTCGAATATGCAAAAGGAACATCAATGTACCAAATGCAATGTGACATCCATGAAACTTCTAGCTGTACCAGCATTTTTTATCACAATAGGTGACCAATATGATGCAGCAGATGATGCCATGTCAGCTTTATATGATCGTACGACTCAACATTTTAAATCTTACTGCCAACACCGCGTTTGCAGTCAGTTACATATGACATAATCAGCAAGGTCATAATTAGTGGATTAAAACTATAAGAATTGTTTACTACTAGTAGCATTAATAGGTTGAGTTTCCACCGAACCAAACAAAGAAATCTGGTTTCAACTGAAGCCCCAAATTAGCAAGAATTGGGGTAACTCAATTGAAACTAAGACTACACACGTTGGTAAACCTGAGAAGACAATTTTTCCAGCCTACAAGAAAAAATGAAACTTGACAACTGTAACTCCAAAACACATTTGAAGAATATGAAATAAGAATACCGAAACAATATCCAGTGGCTTTGGAGCATCTCTATCTCCAATCGACGAACTATCAAAACCCTTTTTTCCAAGTACCGAATTGAATGGAGATGAAACAACTGCTGCAATTCTCTTGCAAGCATACTGTAAATGAGAAATCAAAATCACCATATCATCTCCGACATTTTCTCCATCATTCCCAATAAAATCAATCAAAGTTTTAAAATTATCTTCCCCACCATTTGAATCTGAAGAACCACCAGTACTGAATTGGGATTTGACCCGTAAACCTGTTAAAGAAGCCATTCTTTGACTATAATGGAGATTTTTACAGAATACAAGATTTTGTGGCGGGAAATAGGTAAGATTTCGCGGGAAATTCGAAGTAGAGTAAAAAAGGAACTGAGTTGTTGATGATTGCATCATATGTGAGAATTGAGAATTCTCAACATTCAATTGAAGAATTTATGAGTCCTAAATTAGAGTCTACTGTGATGGACTTCAGTTTATGAGTCCTAAATTAGAGTCTACTGTGATGGATAGTTGCGACGAAAGTTAGGGTTTCTGAGGTTCACGGTCTGTGTCTTTTGAGCTGTGCTTAAAACTATTTTGTGTGGACAGTGTGAAGAAAACTGATATAAGAGTTCCTGGGTAGGTCTCGGAAAAAAGATTTTATATATTCACACACCCAAGATATTTTTTAATTATTGTGAGATCCATGGTTATTTGAAGTTATAAAAAAAAGGAAAACAAAACATAAATATTTTTAATATATTCTATACGTATAATAAAGAATACCGGGATTTTCTCTTTTATCAAAAAAATATTTTCATAATTCTTTATACATTTATTTTTCAGTCCACGAGTTAGAACCCCAAGGGTATCACTACCCGAGTGAATTAAGCCCAACAAAATAAAATTCACACAAAAAACTCATTTTACAAAATCTGTCCAAGTTACCTTTCTTTAAATCAACCCAAAAACAAACCACACACAACCACCCGCCCATTAACTCACGAAACCCATTTTACAAAATCTGTTCTCACGAACCCACGAACTCACGATTGAAACCCATCTTCTTCTTCACCATTTCTCCATTGTCTCCACCATTAAAACTGTTGTAGTTAATGAAGTTGCAATTATTACCTCATTAAATCTCTCTTTAATCAAAATCAGACCGTTTAGCTAAAGAAAACGGTAAGAAAGAAGGCTGAAAAGTTCATAAAAACTCCATCATCCCTTCATAAAATCATCATCAACATTCTGTGAAGTAGCAACTGATTCTAATACGATTATTCATAATCAACATTCTGTGAATTAGCATTCGAGTGTGAAGTAGCAATTGATTCTGTGAGAGTTTAAAAACAAAAACAAAACAGAGAAAACTCGTTAAAAATGGTGAAGAAACAGGAGAAGCAGATGAAGAAAACAAACAATACACTAGTTAAAAAACAAGAAAAAAAGAAAGGTAAATTGAAATTTTCATCATATTCTGTGATTATAATCATATTCTACTGTTTTATTGAGAAAACTTGTTTAATCATAAGGTTTCATGGATTTTCATCTAGGTTTCGTAGGTTTCAGCCAATTCTGCGTAGATCTGTTTCAAACATGTTTAGAAAATGTTTATTTAGATGAATTGTTCACTGTGTATTTCGATGGAACACCAACATGTTTCATACTATTCTTTACAGATTTACAGCAAACAATATTTGTGTTTTTAGAACATGAATTTGGGGCTGAAACCCCAATAGGTTTCAGCTTATTCTGTGCATGTTTTTTGTAACGATTTGTATTTTCATAGGTTTCAGCATGTTCTATGTATGAGTTGTAAACAACAAATGATGATGATTTTTAGAA
>JAJJMC010014687.1:15194615-15298905 GCA_023531435.1 Papaver californicum | reverse complement strand
GAGGTTTCATCCTAATTACTTCTATTTGTGCTAACTGTTTACATATTTGGTAACAGGAAAAAATAATTATTTGTGCTAACTGTTACTTATTCTGTAACAGATACATATAGGTGCTCTCTACAACATTTATATACAGAGGCACCAAAGATCAAAACACTGATACAAAATAAAGAACAACACATGAAAGAAATTCTAGCATGTCTATTCTGGCGCTTCTTCGAACCATTCTTCGATGGATACCTTGAAGCATCTAAAATAAAGAAATCAACAATGGCTGTTCAAAAGATATTAGGGAAATTTTTTAAAAATGAGAACCATGTGAAACCAGATTGCTTCAAGCTAATGAGATCAAAGAAATTGATATTGAAGACAACGCCTGAGCATTTTGCTGTCATCTTTGGTCTACAAATGATAAAGAATATGGATATAGACGAAGAAGATGTTGAGCTGAAGAAAAGGGTGAAAATGTTTCAAGTTGAATACTTTAATGGAGCAAAAAAGATGAAAAAAACAGATATTGTAAGAGGTATGATGAAGGCAGCAGCGGATGAAACAAAAGCTGAAGACTTCGTTAAGCTTTTTATATTGTATCTGTTGGTTTATGAAAATGTAAAAATGGTAGTTAGAAAATCTTATTAAGTTTTAATCAGTATTTTTATCAATCAATACTTTCATTTGATCTTATTACAGTATCATTTATGAGAGGTTTCAGCCAATGAAGGTGTACAGGAACATAATGATGCACTGAAACCGATAGAGGTTTCAGCCAATGAAGGTGTACAAAGAATAAAAAATGCACTGAAACCTAAAGAGGTTTCAGCCCATTAGAATGAAAATTAACATCAAATGAGAATGGTGGAACCTACATATGGAAAACCATATAAACCAATAGAGGTTTCAGCCAATAAAGGTGTACAGGAACATAAAGATGCACTGAAACCGATAGAGGTTTCAGCCAATGAAGGTGTACAAGAACAAAAAATGCACTGAAACCTAAAGAGGTTTCAGTCAATGAGAATGAAAATTAACATCAAATGAGAATAGGTGGAACCTATATATGTAAAAACATATGAAAAAGATAGAGGTTTAATCCAATAAAGGTGTACAGGAACATAATGATGCACTGAAACCTGATGAGGTTTCATCCCATGAAAATGTACAGGAAACATAATGCTGCACTGAAACCTGGAGAGGTTTCAGCCCATAAAGGTATACGAGAACAAAAAATGCAACTCTTAAAACAACCTGTAACTTTGAAAAATGAAATTTTTACTGTAAATAATATGAATAGTGAAACATAGAGTAGTCTAACAAAAAACAAATGAATTAAAAAATAAATGAATTGTTAAACTAAAATCATATTTGCCGCGCAGGGCATGTTCTACGATTATGGGTACTCAAAACATGGCAACTACTACAAGTTTTCATCATCTTGTTAGGAACTAAACCAGTATTTGTAAACTGATCTATAATATCCTTTGTCTTCTTCTTTGGATTCTGTTTAATTTCTTCAACAATCAAACTACTAATAAGTTTCTTCGACAAGTGTGGTCTGTTAACAACACCACCACAACATGTGTGCTTCTTATTTAACTCCTTGATAACAAAAGGACTACCTTCAACACCATCAATGGAAACATCATAGAAAAACCATTTACATTTGTCTTCTTCTTTCTTAGAACAACAGGCACCAATCCTCAACTTCTAATTCCTTGTAATCTTAAAAGAAAACCCGGATACAGCATGATATTTCAATAAATCAAGACGAATTTGTTGAACACCTCCATTAAAAATCTGATTGACACCATGAAAAAGACCAAACCAATGCGCAGACTTCAACGGTTCTTTGGCTTTAGTAGAGACATCATAGTCAACTAATTTTGAAAGTGTTGAATGCTCAAAAGATACATTTCCTAAACTTCGTTGCTGCTCATATGGTATGACTGATGAAAATTCTGAACTAGATGATTCATCTGTATACTTCACATGTAGCTCAATAGATGGAAGCTTGTTAAACACAGTAAATAAAGCAACCGATTGGAGATCAAAATCAGTATTCATAACCTTTTGTTGATCACTAACTATGTGAAAAATTTCAATAGAAAGAGAAGATAATTTCAATCACAAACACTTGATTGAAGACCAACACGAAAAGAAAACATATCATCTTTGTGAAATACAACAGCAAGAACAGATTCCATGACCTACAGGAAAGCATGAAAACGGAATAGGTTTCAGTGTATGTGAATACAAAAAAAAAAAAAAACAACAAAAACTGAAAAATGAATATTGACATCAACAAAAATAGCAAAAATGTGATTCGAACACAAACATGAAACACATGTATGAAACCGAAATAGGTTTCAGCGTATGTGAATATAAACAACAACAAAAAAAATGAAAATTGAAATAAAAACATAAAATAAAGAGGACTGAAACCGATAGAGGTTTCAGTGTATGTGAATACAAAAAACAACAACAAAACAACACAAATTTGATTAACTAACGTATAAAGCAAAAATGTATGAAACCGAAATAGGTTTCAGTGTATGTGAATACAAACAACAACAAAAAAAATGAATATTGACATCAAAACAAAACAAACAAAGGACTGAAACCGATAGAGGTTTCAATGTATGTGAATACGAAAAACAACAACAAAAACTGAAAAATGAATATTGACATCAACAAAAATAGCAAAAATGTGAAGATAGAATCAGGAATTATAATTTACTGAGTATATAGAAATGAAAAGATTGAAAGAAAAAGAAACAAATGTTCGCAAAATAATTCACTGTTTCTGTTCTTCAGTTCATCACGAAAAAAATGAACAGAAACAAAAAATAATTTGATTTAGAATGAACAACCAAAATCAAAACGTGGATTATCAAAAAACAACCAAAAACAAAAAATCATGAATTAGAATTACCTGAGTATATAAAGATGAATAGAGTGAACGAAGAAGAAACTGATGTTCGAAAAAGAATACCTGTACAGAGTGAAGTTCCTGTAGAGAGTGTTGCTTGAGATGATTCGAAGATGTATACAGTAATGATTCCAAAAAATGTTGTTGAATGAATGTATGTTCTTCATATACAACAGCAACAACGAATTCAAAATACAGGAACTGATTTTGATTTGAAGAAGATTTCAAAAATCTTTCAAAAATCAGATTTGAAAGAAGAACAAATTGAAAGAAGATAGATTTTTTGTTTAAACCTAGACGAATTTGGAGGAGAAGATATTAAGTTGTTGACAAAATCAGATTTGAAACTTTTTGAAGAAGATTTGATTTTGTTAGATTTTACTTCCATTTTAAAAAAGATATAACTTACATAGAAAGGCAATTATGGTATATTGAAAGTAGTTAAAATCAAAATACAAATAGAATTAAAAATTTAAATGGGTTTTTGTCATATTTTTTATGAAAATTGTTTTTTCTTATAACAAATAATAGTGATGGGTTTTGTGTGAGAGTTATTTGGTCACCTAGTTCTTTTATGCCATGTTTTGTTTATTTTTTCAGAAATATAATTGTCAAACAAACTAGAATATAACATATCTAAAAATCAGTGTCTTGAAATTTTATAAATTTTATCTCGTCAGAAAACTTTTAAAGAGATTTGCATAACGAGTACAAACAACAATATCAATTTTGAATTTTTTTACCAAAAAATCGGAAGTGTTTGTCCTTTTAGACACAAATTTAAAAAACTGGATACATAATCATTATGCAGCCACCACAAAAGATGCATAACACATTATGCAACTACCACAAAGGGTGCATAACACATAATGCAGCCATATTTTGGTTTATGCATCCACTCATTTGCCTTGCAACCACTAAAACGATGTATATGCTTAAAAATATCATTTCAACAAAAGAAAAGGGTGCATAACTACCACAAAGGATGTATAACATATTGTGCATCCATATTTTGATTCAAGCATCCACTAATTTGGTTATACAACCACTGATTAAAACATGTATATGCTTCGAAAATAACATTCCATTAAAAAAAATGATGCATAATTCAATGTTATGCAATCAATTTTGTAGTTGCATAACAGATTATGAAACCATTTTTTGTTTGATAACAGTACTGACAACAAAATAGATACATAATGCAATATGCAACCGTTTTCTCGACTGCATACCAAATTATACAACCTTTTTGTAGCTGCTTAATAGATTATGCAGTCATTTCCTCGACTATATAAATAATAGAGGCATTTTTATAACTGCATAACAAATTATGAAGCCGTTTTTTGGTTGATAACAGTCTAACAACAAAATTGATGCATAATGCAATATGTTGCCATTTTCTCGAATGCATAACAGATTATGCAGTCTTTTTTGTTGTTGTATAACAAATTATACAATCATTTTTTTAACTGCATAACAAGTTATACAATCATTTTTGTAGCTACATAACAAATTATACAACCATTTTTTAGTTGATTTTAGTGCTGATAAAAATGTGGCCACATAATGCATTATACAGTCATTTATCGACTGCATAACAAGTTATGCATACACTTATGTAGCTGCGTAACGGATTATGCAGCTACCAATAGGAAAGTAGACATAACAAAATATCTTGTGTGAGTGGGTATAAGATAATCAAACTAGATGAAAATTTATATATACTCCTCCTTCCCGTCGCTTCCTGCAAATACAATTACAAATGATCTCACTCCATTAGTGCAACTTATCCAAGGTTGAAACTAAACCTATATGTGCGTGGTTGGGGTGTTTTTCCGGTTGTGGCTGTAATGTCTGCGCCATCCACTACATATTAATTCCATTTTCACCATCCGTTTGTTGTCCTATCATACTTCTCTCTTCCAACATACTGAAATATGCATTAGGCCCCCAACCTGTACCACAAAAATGGGTCATTAGTGAAGTACAAAAAACCTCAGGAAAGCATTAAACTACAGTCACAATCAACATTTAAATGCATAAGAAATTGTTGATAAGTGTTACCATCATTATGATAAGGGTGTAGGAAAATTGATGGTAAACAAGCAGTTATACTACGGTACTTGTAGGAAAAAATTGCGCGAGCTAGATAATCCAGCCATTATATGTGCACAATCCATGAGTTAGTTTACAATAAAATGATAATCGAACTGGAACAAACCTAGGATACCGCCAGCAAACACATCCTACTAATGGTGCCAATAGTCATCCACACGAGACACACCAGCAAGAGCTGCAACAAGTAAGGAAGCAAGACAATGCATATTTTTGCCATGTGCCCCCAACGATCAAAACATTTTATCTTTCCTGCCAGGCATAGAGAGAGGAAACTAAGACCTGCAAAGGACTCTGCACAATAAATTCCAAAGTAGTAGCAAGTAATGTTACAAAAAAATGGTTATGAATAACATATGTGGGATTAGATTCCCGGTCAAATTTTAAGCTAACAAGGATAATGATTTGTAAACTCTATTTTTGTCATTAGGTGATGAATGATTGCCAAGGTGTTAAAGCAATTCATATTGAGATTTAAAAGCTTCATGTATATCAAGTCATAATAATAAACTGCAAGAGTACAGCTTACACTAGTACATGCACACGGGTCATAGAGTAAAATCCTAGTCAGGTGACCAAATATTAATTTGTGGTGACTTTTTTAAACTCATCCTATAGATGTGACTATGGGATAACCTAATGGTGTGTAAAAATACTTAAGTACCCTTTTATTATCTTGGGGTAACTTTCATAATCGATAGTTTAAAAAAAATCGAACTACCGATTATGCATGTTCAACATGTTGGAATTTTGAAAAAAATGCGTTTTCCAATTTGATGCAACTATCATAATCGGTAGTTTATAAAAATTTAAACTACCGATTATGCATGTTTAGCATGTTGGAATTTTGAAAAAAATACGTTTTCCAATTTGGGGCAACTTTCATAATCGGTAGTTTAAAAAAAAAAATTAAACTACCGATTAAGCATGTTAAGAATGTTGGAATTTTGAAATTTTTTACGATTTCCAATTTGGGGCAACTTTCATAATCGGTAGTTTAAAAAAAAAAATTAAACTACCGATTATGCATGTTCAGCATGTTGGAATTTTAAAATTATTTGTGATTTCCAATTTGGTGCAACTATCATAATCGGTAGTTTAAAAAAAATTAAACTACCGATTATGCATGTTCAGCATGTTGGAATTTTGAAAAATTTTGCGATTTCCAATTTGGGGCAACTTTCATAATCGGTAATTTTAAAAAAAAAAATAAACTACCGATTATGAGTGTTCAGAATGTTGCAATTTGGGGCAACTTTCATAATCGGTAGTTTAAAAAAAAAATTAGACTACCGATTACGGTGGAATCAGTAGATATATTACTCTATTATCTACCGATTATGATACGTCCATGGAATTAAATGCATGCAAAAAATGAAATTTATTTTGTTAACGATCACAAAACATTGCATTAATATTTGTGCATACATTTATGTTCAAAATATATATTCAAAATCAACTATTCACCATCCGAGTTTAAATCAATTGCGTCCTTTACTGAGCTTGTTAAACGATCCCAACGCTTCATGTTCGACTCGTATTGCTTCAACCACTCCTTACAATGGTTAGTTGGGAAGTAATCCGACCACCTAATCAATGGAGGTAATGGACAATCATCTGTTAAACTTAAACGATAAAATGATTGTTATTGACAAATGCCATAATGATTCTTCTATCCTTGACCGACTCATCACACACCGTCCTTGTGGGTGTAAATGTGACATTCACTCCTGATGAAGAGGACAGAAAAAATGTACAACACAATTCAATACATCCGCTAAAAGATACCGACATATCGGCATTACCATCCAATACCTGGATCCGATTGTCACCAATCCGTTTCGGCATTTTACACGAGTATATAACTCTTTGAACTCTTGTTCTATGTCATGTCTATCTCCTTGTCTCATCATTTCAATATAAAATTCTTTATCCTCCAATAATTGTGCGGCCATCTTATTTCTTAAATATTGCCATTGGGTGATATTCTCGGTAACCGCCTTACTAAAGTCTCCTATTTGTTTCGAAGCAACATGGAAACCACAATTGCCATCCCCATCGACATCGTCGGTGGATAAAACAAATAGTATAATGAGTAGAGGGAGTTGTTCCAAATACTCATCGTGTATAGGTTGGGTTTGACTTAGTTGGGAAGGAATCATAAAGACCTTAGCTTTGACTTGTCGTGAGCTTGGTCCACCTTGATCCTTCCTTGGACGACCCCTTTTCGCTGGAGCCGGCAAATCTTCATACTCAGCTTCAGTATGCTCATGCCTAAAAAGGTCACGATAACTAGATAACCATTCCTTCAACTATTTTCTTTGAATTGACCTCGGCTTTTTCGGTATTCGGCCTATCCATCGCCTTTCCTTTCATTGGTCCTTGAACAACCTTTTGACAGGGGTGAAGGGCTTCCTCTAAATAGTGCATCAATATTTTCTTTTGTGCCCCATTTGACGTAGAGTAACGCTCGAGTATTCGTGCAAATATTTCCATCTCCACGAACGACGCATCATCAACCGCCCGGGTGCTTGGAGTGAAAGTTAATTGCTTTCAAAAGGGATGAATATCATTAATGTCAATCACTTCAATATACCTTCCAAGCATGTGACGACACGGGAGTCCAATACCTATCATCGTCTTGCAGTTGCAAACCGTAGTCTCATCATCGTGATCTCTGTATAATTCCAATTGTTTTATCATGAAATTTATTACCCACCAAAAAACTTTGAAAACTATACCCCTTAGAAGATTTTTATGTTTTAAATGTGCCAAAGGGAATTTATGCCGACTTTTTTCCATTGAACCATAAATCTTAGTGAGGTCACGATTGGTGAACTCATGGATTGCTTCTTGGACCGACACGACCCCATTTTGGCTACCGACTAGTATTTTCTTTAAATCGGCCATGGGACCCCTCTGCAATGTTTGTTGCCTCGTTCTTGAAGTTCCGATATTCATATGTCCATGCAAACACAAACTTATCCTTATGCGGTCCTAACCATTGTGATTTGCAATACTTAACTTGTTTGGGATAGTTCTTGCCCCGTTCATCCTCAAAGTTCTTCAAGTTGTATTCATAAGCTTCCTCCGTCATCGACCAAATTATCTTATCCCATGCTTTTAGAAATAAAGACCACTTTATTCCATCCTCGACCCATTTTTCATCGGCCAACCTTTTCTCTTCTTCTCGTTCTTCCACGGTTAGTTTACTAATACGTTCATCCTCTTCCTTCGACCTCTTGATACCTTTGTTTTGTTTTTTATCTTGGATATGATGTCTGCAATTGGATTTGATGTTGTATTGAATGTGCCACGTACAAAGCAAATTTTGGGCTTCCGGAAACACTACCTTTATTGCATTCATCCAGGCTGTATCGTTATCCGTTACAATAACCCTTGGAAAATGCTCACCATTATAAATCGACCTTAATGTTTGCAACATCCAAATGAAACTCACATCGTTCTCAGCATCCATTAAACCCCAAGCCACCGTAAATGTGCATTTGTCCGAAGTGTGGCAAGCGATGTTCAACAACGGCATGTTTTACCTGTTTGTCTTGTAAGTAGCATATATCAACAAAATTTGATGAAAGCGTTGAGCCAATTGGATCATCTTCGGATGTGCCAAGAAAATACGAATCACCTTACCATCCCTTTCTTCTTTTCTCAACGTGTAATTGTGTTTCTCGGCTAACCACTCTGATTGTTGCGTAACCATTCGACCATCCCATTCCGTCCTTTTGATCGTTGCTAGCGCCGAATAAATGGTAGACAACGAAGACAAGTTGTTGGGGTCGTTCTCCTTTATCTTAGATATGATTGCACTCGCTTTCATACGGTCCTCATAGACTTCACCGTCTCCATTTTCTTTGGTTTTAACTTGGAAACCATTACGTGCCCAACAAGATTTTCCGGATCTTCGTGGTTGTGACGACCATTAGCAACTCTAAACATTTTCCATACTTTTCCTTTCTTACCTTCGAGCTTATGGAAGATAATCTTAAATGAGCATCCAATCTTCTTTGAATTACCTCGGTATATCATCTCTTCTTTACGTATTTATGATTCTTTCCCATGTGACTCTTTCGCTCGCCACCTCTCTCACAAATCATTTCAAATCGATCAACTTTCACGCAATTGTTCTGAACTACAACGCACATCTTCTCTTTTGCCTTGTTGAGAAGTCATTCCTTTGCTTTCGCCTTACTTCCAAATGTCTTAATGCGCATATAACAAAAAAAATATCATAATCCTAACCATGTAACATAATTCTTAGAACAAGTTAAGAGTGGGTAGGTAGCGTACCCAATTATTTACATAGTGTAGGGAAGTATCAGGACCCTCGTATAAAACAGGATTAACCCATTCAATAATCTACGTAAAATAGCAATGAGTTAGACAATAATAATCGGTAGTTAACTATGTTCACTTACTACCGATTACAAACAAGCGGTAGTTAATAATATCCCCGTGCTACCGATTATCAACAATCGGTAGGTAATATGTATTCCCAAACTACCGATTATTGAAAGAAATCAAGTCAAGTTTTGTACACATATAATCGGAGGTTTAGTGTGTTACACCACTACCGATTATAAGTTTGCAAAATAAAAAAATTGTAGGTTTGGAGAAATTCAGTTTTGGGGCGACTAACATAATTGGTAGATAATAAGTTCTTATAAAACTACCGATTATGCAAACAGAAATTCAAAAAAAAATTTAATTTGGGGCGACTAACATAATCGGTAGTCAATAAGTATTCCTAAGCTACCGATTATGCAAAAAGAAATTCAAAAAAAAAAAAATCAATTTGGGGATTTTATATAATCGGTAGTAAGTAATCTTCACGAGACTACCGATTATGCTAAATTTTGGTCCAGGAAGTATAATCGGTAGTTTATGGTACTCCATAAACTACCGATTATGGGACGTCCATGGTATTAAATGCATGCAAAAATGAATTTTCTTTGTTGTCGATCACATACAAACACATACAAATTGGGTTTTGAGCTTCTTAACACAATACCTGATTGTTTGATGAAATATTATCTTCATTTTGATGTGATTCATCGTCTAGGTTTTCTTCCACACTAAAATTTGGATCATCCAACAAATAACCAAAATCATCATATTTAAACGTATTTGAACCTTCAATATTATGTTCTTCATGTTCAATCTCACCTTCTTCCTCATACTCATCCATGTTTGTGATTGAATTTAGGTAAAATCTGATTTCCCCAAACTTCTTCTTCTTCTTTTCCCTCTCTAACACACTCTCTATTTCTATTCTAAAACTAAAACTCAAATTCATCATCTAACACTAACTATAACCAACTTAATTACCTAATTAGTCAACATTATCACTAATTAATCAAGGTAGATTAGCTATTATATAAAATATATGGATAAAGGGTGTATTGATATTACTTCATAATGACCTTATTTTGTTTTATTAGTCGCTCCAACATAGTTTTTGGTCGCCCTCAAAATGACTAGGCATAAAATAAGTACTGCTTATACAATGTATGTCCACTTGGGAAATTCTTGTGTCCTTCCTTGATCACTTTAGCATCTCCATAACAAATAACATCTCCGAGTGAAAAACCATAGAGTCAGAAGTGCAGATTTGGTCAAAAACCAAAACTTGCAAGGAAATGCTATTTCGTGACGACGACTTGAGATCAACAAAAGCCATTATTCGCAACTCAAAATTTGATACTCCCTCCGTTTCAGGAAAAGAGTTACTTTCTCTTTAAATTTTTGTTCCAACAAAAGAGTTACTTTCATTTTCAACATAACAAACTTTTAAAACTACCCTTGTTATTTTAAGAAATGTTATTATTCTCATTGTAAAGATATATGTAGTATTAAACTTTTTGTTAGGATAAATCTGGAAATAAATTATAAAAATTATTCTCTCTCATCTTGTCTTAACAATTGTGCAAATAGGAAAAGTAACTCTTTTTCTGAAACGGAGGGAGTATTTAATAACATAAACATTTTCAAGCAAGCATATCATACAGATACGAATCTAGAAATAATTTGCTCTTTATAGAGCTTAACTCAAAATTATGAGACGATATTAACTGAAAATCATCAACCTAAATCTCGTCCATAGTACCTTCAAAAAAGTATCCTCTGTTTACAACCCTAAACCCTAGATGCTAAACCTTAACCAGGAAACACCATGAATGATAGGGATTTAAAACTTACCGAGAGTAATGGTGTTGTGCAGCTTAGAAGTCTCTCGGGATTTGCAGAGACAAAAAGGTTGTTTGCTTGACGAAAGAGTTATTTCTTTTTGGTTTTTTCTTCTACACTTTACAGTATCCATTCAATTTTCCAGTACTAGAGGAGATAACAAGAGAAACTTCATCGTCACAAAGAATTGTAATCTCTCTAGCTTTCTTCAAGATCCCATTTTTCCCCTTGAGTAAGAACATTTGAGACCAAAATCCAACCAAATCCAAACAAATGAAAAATCCATAATAATACTAACCAAAGCTTATTATAGAAAGATAGATCCAATTTTAGAGATAGACTCTGAAAAAATTTCGAATTCAGGTTTTCAAGAACCTTAAAACTTTTTTTGAAAAAAATCCCATCTTAGCTACTATGCGTCTGAGAATCGGTTGTAAATAAAAATCAAAAGAATAGAGAAGAAACAAGAACGAAAGGTTATTTTGGAAATTAAGAAAAAACGAGGAACAAATATTTTTTAAAAATTGGGTTTGTGAGTAATTTTTTTACCAAAAATAGGTGCGCAGGGAAAGCTTTCCGTCTATGGTTTTTTGGGTGAAAAAAGTGGGAGAAAAGAACATGAGTGTAGATTTCATTTCTAAGTAACGTTAATACTAGAATAGAAGTAATGGAAGTAAGGAGGGAACCCGGTAATGTGGAATTTCTAGGATTAAAAGGATTCAAAAATCCTGGCGTAATTGGGACCGTCAAAACTAATTCGGGATTGGTGTACAAGATAAAAAAAAAGAAGTCGTTTTAAAGCAAATTTAATAACTCTTTGTTTTTATATTCTATTTAATGACTAATGTATTTTGATTAATTAATATTTCATTAATGAAAAAAGTTTAGATTAGTTAGTTGGGTTAAGTTATTTTGGATGCTAGAACGTAAAGTCAGAAGAAAAAGAAAAAGTTTGGAAAAAATTAGATGTGTAGAAATTATAAAATGGAAGGGGGTAAAAGATATGAAGATAGTTAGGGTTATGATGAGCGGGGAAGGTTGATGACAAACAATCCTCGCCTAAACCAAGAAAATGGTCTTTCGAAGGCTGCTTTAGTCATATGAGAGATCAGGGTTGATTTTAGGGAGGGAAGCTGAAACTTGAAAGAGATGAGATCGTAGTTTTTAGTTGCAAAGAGTTGTGTAAAAGAAAGGCTCTGGGAGAGAGGTGTGTAGAGAAAGTTGGTTCTAAAGTTATGTTCAGAATGACATATTGTTGGTCTGTTTATAACTGCAAAACCCTAACCTTAAGTCGGTGGGATAAGGATAAGGGATGCGATAAGAACCTCATCCGTGATTATAGGAATAGCTAAGTATAGATTGATGAGTTGAGTCTATCCTCCAAAATTAAACGTAGTTATCCCTTCCATTCTTATAACCTCCGCCGACTATTATCTTCCTTGTGTGAGTAGGATGGATATTATCACATTCCTAAGACCGCCAGACCTAAACCCTAAAGATATCTGATCCCCTCATATTATGACTTAGTCAGCCTTCATGTATAATGTTTCGTATTACGTGGTGATATTCTTCATAGTTGATGATGATTGAAGTGGAGGAATATTCACGTTGTGTACGTTGTACCCGGCCAAAGTTATGTGAAGAGCACGAGGAAGCCTAGAATAGTTGTATGTCATATGTAAGGCACAAGCTTGGCTGAGGTCGAGCATCCACCTATTATATACGTTTGTCCGAGGGAGAATCAAAGGAAAGGTCGGCCCTGGAGAGGAAATGAGAAATAATTTAGTTGAGTTCAAGTGTTTACCTAGACGAATGTCTATTAGATGCGCATATGCGAAGGTTGAGGTCGAGTGTCGACCTAGCATGGTCGTCCATTTACGCGAGAGAGGAGGCGGTGTCGTCCACGAGAGAAGCGAAACCCTGGCTATTGTCCATGAGAGGAGGTGAGGCCTGGCCATTATGTAGTTAGAGGAGGAGAGTGGGTCGTCCGTCTGTTTAGAAGAAAGGAAGCATGGCGGTCCGTCTATGGCGGGACAGAGTCCTAGTGTCTGTCTATGAGGAGAGTAGAGACCTGGCGTTTATCTATGAAGAGAGAAGAGACTTGATTACCTTGTGTAGCTTGCAAGATTTAAGGGATGAAAGTTGTCGTGGGCATGCTTGTAAACTCGGAGACGTTAATTTCAGATGTCATGAGTTCAACGTTATTTATGGACTAAAGCTAAGCCGTATTTGAGTCTTGTAAATGAGTCTTGAGCTCATGTTGCGTCCTGGATTGGATCCTGGTTCGAGCTTAAGCTTAAGTTAAATGACGAGGGTACCAAGCACACCAATATCTTTTGAATATCAACCTATGCATACTTCACCTTGTATAATCTTATCGAAACAGTAACGACCAAACGATTATTTCAACACGATGAATATTGGTAATAGTCAAAGTTCGAACTGAACTATGGGACTGTTACCAAGAGATGATTAGCGTACTAGTACGATTACTTAATCATACTCCCTCCATTCCACTTTAGATGAGGTTTTTGGAGTTTTCACGCATAATAAGAAAAATAAAATAGAGTAAATTTTTTCCAGATATACCCTTAATAATACCTCCCTAAAACATTTAAGCCTCCTGTTTTTAGTTGTAGAGATGAAAAATATTTAGAAATATATAGTGGAGTATTTAAGACAAACATTTAGGAAGTTGAGGCTATACAATTTTCTATATTAGTGTATGATTTCAAGACAAGGTTAATTCAGTAAAAAATTGGGGAAATATGAAAACCATCATCTATTGTGGAACATGGGGAAAACTCAAAAACCTCATTTAAAGTGAAACGGAGACAGTAACAACAATTGTAATGTGGAAAGAAAATCAATCACATAACACACAAGATTTTGTTAATGATGAAAACTGTTTGGCAGAAAAACCTCGAGACCAAGTCAAATTTTGAATACTCTTATTATTAAGACGTTATACAAGTTGACTACCGCAACTTCATGTGGTTGAGACCAAGTAAAGTACCATAAGTTACCAAGTTCCTTCAGTATTCCTACGCCTATAACTAATCTGGCCAACATACGTGAATCCCAATATAGATTCCACTATCTCGAGTCGCTTCACCACTGTGAAGACTTTTGCACCTGACTCATTGAATCGTAACCCAAAACAATAAAAGACTAATGTATTTCAGTAACCAACTCACTTATCAATATCCCATAATCAATCTTTATATCATAGATATAGTAGATTCAAAGGATCTTCCGTTTAATCAATAAATTCCTTTGGTCAAAAGATCAAACCAAAAAAATGGTTATCGAAATAATCAATCTTGATGAACAAGCTTTATCCAAGCAACTTAATGCAACTAGAAAGTTTGTTCGATCTTCTACAAGTCTGATTTTTACAAATAACCTACAGTCACATAAATATCGAAACCATAAAGAAAAGTCTTCAAATAACCAATATTTAAAGTAACCGCTGCAAAACAATAACTTGATTCAACTATTGATCAACTGCACATAAAAGTGTCTGTTAAAATTGATTGATCAACAGTTGTTACCCTATAAATATAGAATCCCTTAGATCTGTACTAGTCTAATTTTCAAATAAACTTGAGTCGCCTTATATCGGAAGAGAATGACCTTAGAATAATTATTTTTTTGATATATCGAAGATGACTACACCTTAAGCTCAATCACAAGTACTCAACCGAAAACTAAATAATAATACAGTCGTCCACCAACGGTAAAACTAGAGGCTTCTTGATCCCAAAGAAGACTTTAACAAAAGGTAACACAAGATGTTTCACCTAATTAGGTTATTCATATCTCTCTAACAAGTTATTTTTCCCATACTCACGTAAGGTGTATTTTGGGATAAGTTTGTAAAAATACAAGACGCTATATTTATATTGTTATGGTCGAAGCTTTAATTGGAAACAATTTATTTACCAATATAAAAAATTCTCAAGATATGCATTTATAATATGTTTTTGAAATATGTAAACACAAAGTACTATCAAACTCATAATCTATTTTCACTCTTAGTCTGACAACTAAGATTAGCTAGCACATAACTTGTACTTAAATAATATAGTTTGTTAGAGATATACAATCCTCTGAGAATGGAAAGCATATAATTTTATATCGAATATGACGTTGAAAAATTAATATTCCGAGATCTTTCCTTGAATAACAAAGGTGTATTCGTGAACATTAATAAATTAAAGTTTATCAAATGTTCAAATCATTAACTTTCTAATCTAACTTTTTTACTTCTTGACATATGCAAAAATTCGTGAAGATTAACAGACAAATCGAAAAAGTAAACATAAGTCAAATTTACTCAGGATCAAATCCTTCTCAAGGTATCGGTCCCAGGATCGGTTATAAGATCCATCTTTTCCTTGAGGGGTATAAAAGAAAGATCTTGTAATGATCATAGTTCTTCTATTTGGTCCTGAATGAGGCTTAAAAGTTAAAATAAGATTAAAGATAAGAAGAAATACAGTTATAAACTGAGATTAGAAAACTAAAGCAGGGTTTAAAAAAGAATGAGAAATTAAGGATTTGGATTAAAATGTTCGAAAACAATGGCGGAAGAAATGGAGACAAAACTAGTGCGAGTGGTGAGATAGCTTGTAAACAAGAAAAAGAAAAAAAAGAGAAAAACACAGCCTTAACTTACATTTCTTATTTGATTGATTTACCTTTAAACCATGAGTATTATGTCTCATTTACAAGATTGCCATTTCTTGTTAATAGCTAGTTACATTATTAAAGGTTGTTTGTATATTTAAATGAATTTTTTCTTGTTTTCTTTAACAATGGTTGTTATTAGATCTATATTTATATAAGTTTATAATAAGTGTAAACTTTTGAAACATATACAATAATATGACTATAGAGTCAATCGTTGAAAATTAACGGTTGAAATTAAATTTGGTAGATTGTGAAGTTTGGTATTTTGGATTAGAAATGTACAGTTTCAGAAGCTGAAGGCATTATCAAAATGTTAGCTTTAAATACATTGTCGCCTGAGCGCTATAAAAAAAATTGACGCAAATTTGTGAGATAACGTACGAATAAAATTACACACGAAATCTACCTTAAAAATAAAAGTTAAAAATAATAACTCGGAAAGTTACTCCAAAATTTTAGAGAGTTTTTCTGAAAGATATTATTTTCAAGGTATCAGGGTCTTTAACGAAGAAGAAACGGAAATCCGAAATTAACTGTTTGAGTCAAACAAACATAAGAAGTTTCCCAAAAGTATATAGTTTTCAATTCATGGACTGAGTTCCACTCAAAACAGGTGAGTTCTCGTGTTAATACCTAAAAATTGATTCTAGGAAAAATAATATATTGTAGAAGTACTTTGTTTAGATTCGGAAATCAAAATCGTACATGGCAAGCCTAAACCACGATAGTAGTTATAACGCTCTGCTTCGGTCACAAGGAGAGAAAATGGGTTGATCTTAGGGAAGGGAAGCAAAGAAAGTTGAAGGAACTTGTGTGTTGAAATATGTGTAGAGAGGCTGAACTATTGAGAAAATAACAGAGCTTGAGAGAGTGATAAGCTTGTTGTGTTTCTGAAATGGGCTAAGTATCCTATTTATAATAGTTTGAGAACAAAAGTTTCCTTGTAAAGTAGTGGAGGTAGTGAAGAGATGGAGAAGTGGAAGTTATGGGGATAATAGTATAACCGCCTTGGAATCTTCGGGAAACCATTACTCCATTACTCCATTGACTGCTTCAGCCTTACCACTACTTTGTGACTTCCTTATCATGGGGTGTTTATCACACCAATACTGATGTAACCACCAGACCAAAACCCCATGTTTAATCCCACATGTAATTGTTTTGATTTCTCGTAGAGTTAGTGGAGTCATGGACACAAAACAAGTGATTTTATTGTAAGATAATGTTATTGATGAGTTTGTATCAACACCGTATGCTAATGGCATAGTATTGGCGCTAATAATAAGGGGTAAGGCTGACACGAGTGAGGAAAAGGGTAAAGCCTAGCACCATGGTAAGCGTCAAGGCTTGACGATTAATGATGTTGGTGCTAGCGCTAGCACTGCTGGGGCATGTCTGGCGCGTGCTTTGTTTGGCTTCTTGGCTTTTTCTTATCTTTTTGGCACATGTGTGTGCTACTCATTAGTGTTGGGAATGTGGCTAGGGTTCACTAAGGATGGCACTTGCTAGTGCCATGGTTATTTCTTATGCACCACTAGTTTTAGCATTTATTAATGTCGTGACCATATTTATGGCCTGTTTACAGTTCCTCAATTGTATGTGATTTAATGTTAGTATTTATGCTTAACTTTTATGCACCCCTAAGAATTTATAAAGGCACCCACAGATGGGTGAAGTCACCCACTCCTCTTGAATTTGAAAACGATTTTGGCGGGAAAATATTTTCTTAACAGCGTGAACTTTCTAGAGAGATTCTTGAGGAGATTAAGATGGAGTTTCTCTTGGATTTGAGATGGAATTATCCTGTAATAATGAAACATGATTGGTAAGGGGTTGGTTTCGAAAGAAAAAGGAAAGTTTACGTGTTAAAAAAGGGAAGAGATATTCTAGGGATTTTGTGGTTTGAGATTTGGGTAAATATATTATCGTGGGAATACAAAGAGATAAGGAGAGAATATCTTCTGTTATAGAGTCTGAGACGTTCGATTGGACCTGGATGACGCATGAAGAAGATTTTGGAAGAAAAAAAATAACTGAGAAGGAAAGAAAATATTACCTTTGATGCCGAAAATAATCCATTGAATGAGAAGGTTTCTTGCCCTAGTTGTTGTTGTGGTGTATAAAAAAGGGTTGTTGGAGACTTAGAAGAGGACGGAGAGTTGGGGAGAAGTTCACAGAAAGTAGAGGAAGAAAATCAAGGTTGCAGACATTTTTTTTTTTGCTGCTGGTGAAGAAGAAGAAAAACTTCGTCGTAAAAACTAATCACATCGTTATAAAAGAATCCGTGACTTTTTCTGTACCATTCAGCGACAGAGAAAGAACCATCTGTAACGTTTATAAACGTCTTAATTCTCTGTGTCAATTATTTTTCTTCTAGTAAATACCTTTTTGAGCCATGAATGCATATTTTGAGCGTGTTTCCAATATGAAGAGCTAAACACCATTGATGAGCCTTCAGAGGAAGCCATTTCCCAATAAATATGTGGTAATATTTATTTAAATAATTTCTATAATCCTTTTTATGATTATTTGCATTGAATTAAAAATTGAGTAAATGATTTTGATTAATTAGTTGTGTTTTCTCTTGATGGTGCATGTTTAGTCTAGGGATTTTCGATGCTTCATGCTTGCGATTAACAACTAATATTTTGAAAACATAATATTAGCAATATTTTAGAATCACTTTGAACGTAAGAATTATATGAATATTGTTTTTAACTGAATCACATAAATTGGTTAATGGTGGAATCCTGAGTCTCAGTCTTTTCTATAAATTTGCTATAACCTTTTGCTTAAGTTTTCTATTTTAGCATTAGAAATTTAGGTACAAAATCTTTCTTCACAAGTCCGAGTGAACAATCTTTGTTACCACTGTCTATAATCTCATCAATTTTTGGCTTCGCCGACGCGGACTTGCTTTTAGATTTTCTTTTAGGTTTTACTTTTAGTTTTCAATAGTTTTATTTTAGATTTTTTTCTTCTCTTTTGTTCTCTTTTACGTTTTTTTTTTTTGTATTTGTCTTTTTGTTGCAGATTTGGATCAAAGAGAAATTGAAGCCAAATAAAGGTTCGGATTAAAGTTAAAGACAACACGAAAAGAGCAGAGAAAAAACACAAAGACTTCTTATATTTAGGTTTTATTTATTTTTGCTAGTTTTTTTTTTGTTTTTTTTATTTTTTTTTTGGACATTTATTTTTGTTGCTTGCTTGTTTATTTTTTATTATTTTAATTGCAAAAAAAAAATACAAGTGCACACACCAATTCCATCTTTCGTCAGACACCGATCTTTAGGAAAACTTGTGGGAAAGTACGGTGAACCCTCTGGGCGTTATCACCAGAAACACCAGAAACCCCAACCTTATACCTTTGACCAATCTTTGACTGTAGATATATTTTTCTGCGGTAACCTAAGCTTACCTAAAATAGTAAACCTCAGTATTTGCATGTGCACATATTCTACTTGTGTATCCGTCGTTGGATCCGTGTAGGAGATGACTTGAATAAAACGACCTTTTTTTTGTTTAGGTCCGACCTGTTACACGCATTTAGGTGGTACATCAGTTTTTTTTTTAATGGGTGGTAACAATGAGAATGAGGTCCAGGTAAACAAGACCCTAAGAGATCGTATGAACCCTTTTAAAGTAGTACGTGACTCAGGGGTAGTTATCCCAGCCATTACTGTCAAATTTGATATTAAACCTGGGACAATTGGCATGTTTCATACATTTAGGGGGTTAGAGAATGAGAGCCCGTATACCCATATAAGAGACTTCAAAATGATTTGTGAAACAATGAGTTATCCGGATGTCTCCAAAGATGTGCTTAGGTTGCGTTTGTTTCCCTTCTCTCTTGATGATAAAGCCAAGGAATGGTATCATTTTATTCCTTCTATAACAATCACCACCTGGGATGGTCTTATAGAGGTTTTTGTTAATAAATTCTACCCACACCATAAGACTGCTGCTGTTCGTCAGTCTATTCAAACCTATAAACAAAAATTAGGTGAAAACCTACACGATTATGTTGAAATGTTCAATGAATTGTTATACCACTGTCCACATCACGGCTTTGAGAAAGTACACATGGCCTAAATTTTATATGAGGGTATGGATAGTGATACCTGTATGCAGGTAGAAATAATAAGTGGTGGAAATTCACCCTTCAGGACCCAGATAAATGTTTTGATTCGTTTATCGAGTTAGCTGGGAAAACTAGGCAATGGGCTTCAATGAGAGAACCAGAAATATCTAGGAATCTTATCCATATATTCGATAGAGTTGATAATGGTTCATATATCCTTAGGCGTCTAGAGGCATTTTTTTTTGCATGAAGGCTAACCCAGCGATTGGTCCATCCCCCCATTGCGTATTGGTACTTATCGGGTACAGATGAATTACGGGTCAAACCATGCTAGATACGAAGAGCAAGTCCATGCTATTTATAGTAACTCTAGGTTTGAAAGCCGTCAGAAATTTGACCCATATTCAGAAACCTATAACCCTGGTTGGAAAAGCCATCCTAATTTTTCATGGTTTAAGGGACAAAATCAAGGTCAGTCTAGTAATGTTCAGGATCCCCCAGGTTTTGGTTATACTAAGAATCATTAAGGTCCAACCCAGTTTCAGAACCCGTCAGATAAGAGAATCATGAGTTTAGAAGAGTCTCTCTCCATGTTAACTCTGAGCACTATAAAGTTTCAGCAATCTATTGGACAAAGTTTATAAGATATGGCTCAGGCTAACTCTCAGGCTATTTCCGCTTTACGAAATCAGGTTAGTCAGCTGAATGAATCTTTGAGAGAAAAAGATAAGTATCCTAGTCAGACATAACCCAATCCTAGAGGAGTTCATAAAGTATCTTCTAGAGAGAAATTGTTCAATCATGTGAACTCTGTTACAACCCTTAGAAGTGGAAAGGTAGTTGACAACAAGGTAACCATGCCTGATAGTGGACATAATGTAGTTCCACCCTCTACTTCCCAAGAGGAGACAATAGATGAAAAGACTGAAACAATCTCTAAAGAGTCAATACAATTCCTAATAAGACTACCTTTCTGCTGAAAGCCCCATACCCACAGTTGTTAGTTCCAACAAAGAAGGAATCGACTTTTAACGAGATAATGGAAATATTTAAGTAAGTGAACATCAATATTCTGTTATTAGAAGCAATGAGGCAAATGCTTGCATATGCCAAGTTCCTTAAAGATATTTGTACATAAAAGTGTAAGCTTAATGTACATAAGAAAGCCTTTTTAGTTGGTCAAGTAAGTTCAATCCTTCTGAACCAAACACCCCCTAAATATAAAGACCCTGGATGCCCCACCATATCTTATGTAATTGTTAATCACGTAGTTGATAAGTCATTGCTTGACTTAGGAGCTAGTGTTAACTTACTCTCGTATCATGTGTACACCCAGCTAGGTCTTGGTAAGTTGAAACCGACCAAAATGACACTACAGTTAGCTGATAGGTCTGTCAAAGGCCCTTATGGTGTCATAGAAGATGTTCTTATTGAGGTTGATAGTTTCATTTATCCAGTGGATTTTGTTGTTCCAGATACCCAGCCTGTTCAGGACCAAAATGCTCAAATACCGGTGATTTTAGGTCGCCCATTTTTAGCCACATCAAATGTTGTCATCAACTGTAGAACAAGACTTATGAACATATCTTTTGGTAATATGACCACTGAGCTAAATGTCTTTAATATTATTAGACAGTCTTCTGAGATGGATGATTTAGAAGAGGTGATCCTTTAGCCTGCACTGTGTTTGACAATCAATTATTAGATGAATATTTCAGTGAATCGGAGGAAGTCAACGAGACTCTCTTTGATAATGTATTATATGATTTTGATGATGGTGTTCGTTTAAATGACCAGTCCACAAAAGAAAACGGGTATTGTGCTGACCTTACGGACCCTAGAATCCAACCAATAGTTTTTGGTCCATTTGAGAGTAATGTTTACTCTAAGTTTGGGGGTAGTGATGATTCTTGTGATCATCAAGTATCCTTATTTAAAGTCCCTAACTTGGGACTCGAGCTTTGTGCATCTAAGGTATTAATTGAGTTTCTTCAGACTCCACAACCCGATCCTCTTGATACTGTCCATAAGGAGATCCAGCTATTAGAGACCCGTCGTTTGGCTGAACCTATTTATCAAGACACTCATATGGAAGCTAAATGGCCACCCCAAAGAAATCCAGTTGTCTTGAAAGAAACCTTAAGGTTGTGCTCAGTTTGTTTATTTGTATGATCTAGTACAGGTGTCTTATATTTGTGTCAACTCTGGTATTGTTGACCCACAGTTGTTTCGGCTATTGGTATATGATTTTGAAAGGTGACTAGCCATTTTGTGGTATTTAATGTCTGGCTGAAGACTTTAAACTTAGCACTTCTTGGGAGGTAACTGATAGACACGTTTTTGTGTCTTAATTGTTCTCATATTTATATTGCTTTTTCTCAATTTTTGTAATAACATTATTATTTTTATTGTATTTGTAGGTATTTTTTGAGAATAAATAATGGTGGAAAATTGGCTTTAAAACTGTTAAAGGCACCCTCATTTTGGATAAGGGCACCCCTCATAAATGATAAAGGCACTCACATTCTTTAAATTCAAATTCAACTTTGGCGGGAAATTTTTATTTCAAACATCGTTAGGGCTGCACAACGGGAGGGCGGGTCGGTTTTGGGGTGAAACCAACTACAAACCCGTCTATAGGCGGGTTTTGAAAATAAAAATCAACTACCAACCCGTCCACAGGCGGGTTTGAAACCAACTCGAGTCGGATCGGGCGGGTTCGAGTTATTTTGCGGCTTAACCCACATAGCCATAAAACAGTGATACTTATACAGACAGAAAATAGTCTAATACAGACATACAATATGCCTGATACAGACTACAGTGATATGAACATACATTTCTGTTTCAATTCAATAAACGCATTTACATAAAACTAATCATTGCAAACTGCATAATATGATTTCTAACCAAACAGGCAGAGAAACCTAAATCATGGTATAATAGAAAGAACAAGCAGTTATAACAGAGTCACAGAAAATAGTCCTAATATACCTCTAATATACAGTGATACCATATGGCTACAAAGATGAGATACAGTGACTTTTAATAGGTTAGAAAGTGACTCTGATACAGTGATACTTATAACAGAGTCACAATATCCAATATCCAATGTTAAGCCCCCTAAGAAACATCAAAAAACACCAAACATCATCAAAATACAATAACAAATACAAGGGATATATTTTGTTGCACCAACTAAGAATCAATTAGAACATTAAAAGAAAGACAATATGAAAAAAATAACATTGAAAAAGACTAAAAATCAATTATCACATGAATTTAGAATACCAAGCAGGATAAAAAATACATAATTTTATCTTTATATACCAAAGCATTACCTAAATTCACTAACAACAATGCAGCTAGGGTTCAACGATTGGAATCCAGAATAGCCTTGTGCATGAGCCATATCACAGTTGATGGGAATAAACCCAAGAAAAAACTATCATAGTTGACCTCATAGTTGCCAATAATCATGTAAAATACATTTCTGTTTCAATAAATGATTATCGGAAGTTGATGGGATGATTATATAATCACAGTTGACATTAATCACAGTTGAATAAACATACATCACAGTTGATGGGATAATCATAGTTGAATAAACATACATCACAGTTGATGGGATAATCATAGTTGACTACTATTTTTAATCATTTAATTGGTAGGTTTCCTCAAGCTGAAATTACAAGATACTACTTGGACTGAGTAGTAGTGCATAAAGAAAGAAACAGGGGTTTTACCGAATTCATCAAAATCATAAAACTAAAACAAGGAACCATTTTAAACTTCAATCTAAAAGAACCTAATGAATCAACGCAAACAAACAAGCATTTGAAATTGCAAGTTCCCAAATAAGGTTTTTCTTTCATATTATTATCCAAGATATCACATGAATGTAACTCAAAACCCTAGAATAATAACTATAAATCATTTCATCAATATCAATTCAACTTCAATGACGAAACCCAGATATCCGATAAATGAATCAAAACCCATATTCCCACAGATCGACTCCACACGACAAATGAACTAACCTTAAGAGATTCGAATCAAGCAGATTCTTTAACATGTTGTAGAAGTGAACTGAACTTTGAAACTTAATCAAAATCTAAGAAGAACAGTTGTTGTCTCCTGTCTGAATGCGGAGAAGAGAACGAGATGAATTGATGAAATTAGGTTTTCTTTTGGTAAGTTTGTTGTTAGATGGATGGCTAGGATGAAAACTATTAATCTCAATCAATAGCTCAAATTAATCGGGTTATACGGGCGGGTTCGGGCGGTTCCTACACTAAACCCGTAAACCAACCCGTGGTGACCGGGTTTTGATTTTCAAAACCGTATACCAACCCGCGGCGGGCGGGTTTGGTCTAAAAACCAGCGGTTTTGTCGGGTTCGGGCGGGTACGGTTTTTCGGGGCGGTTCCTGTGTAGCCCTAAACATCGTTTCTGTGATCAATATTTTTGGATATTTTGAAGTGTTTAAAGGCAATATTATCCTCTTGCCTAATTTATAGGAGTATCTACACATGTTTGGAAGCATTTAATCAAAACAGAAACTCTCAAGGATTAGTTTTTGTCGTTAAAAAAAGAAGAGAATTATTCTCGGGTTGATTGTGATAGAAAAAAATATACTCGGGCTAAGGGTATTATTCTCGAGATGTATAATATGGTAACATCATCAAAGTTTGCTAGTGATTTAAATACCGAGAGTTGTTCAAAGGAAACACAAATCAGGATCAAAAGTATCGAGAGAAAGAAAATCCGTCGTGATTAAAAGAAAAGATATTCAAGAGATTTGGAGGAGTTTCTGGAAGATTTGGAGGGTGATTAATGTTCTAGTATAAATAAGGAGTCAAGGTAAAGCATTGAGGGGGGCTGGCTCTGCCAGAGAAAAAAAAAATCAAAATCAGAAAAAAAAAATCATGATCGTGATGAAGAAGATGAAGAAATCATTGCTACAAGGTTGAAGATTCCGTGGTCAAAAGGTTGAAGATTCTGTTGCTAAAGCTTTTAATCTTTGCAACATTTATCTTCAGCTTGCACCACTTACTTTGTAACAGTGAGTCTGTAACGCCAATACGCCGTTGCAAACTCGCTGTTTTTATTATTTCACTTCTTTTCATCTTTCAAACCCTTTTTGAGCCACGTACCAATCTTTTGAGAGTGTTTTGAGCATGAAGAGATAAACCCCATCACTGAGGCAAGGAGGAAGCCATTTTTCCATGATTAATTGGTAACTTTTAATAATTCTTTTATGACTTTTGCATTTATTTTTAATTGAAATTATGATTTTTATTAATTGATTATGATTTTATTTGATGGTTTATGCTGGGACCTAGAGCTTTTGATGAGGCATGCTTGTGCCTTACAATTGATATTTTAAAAATCTACCTTTGGCAAAAATTAGAGTCATTTATTTGAGCTAGAATTGTTTAGAATTATTATTTTTGGAATCAATTAAAAGTGGTTAATGGTGAAATCCATAACCTCAGTATTTGTGAATATTAATTTCATCTTTTGTGTATATTTTCTAGTTTAAAATCAGTTTTTAAATCTAAAAATCAATCTTCACAAGTTCGAGAGTTTGAAACCCATTCTTACCACCATCTACAACCACATCAGTAACCCTTCTCATGCGACACGGTAATATCCTTCCTTAACTCGTTTCTTCAATTAGTAACCGTTTCTCCTTGTTCATGCTTTTAGTTTCATCTTTTGAAACAGTAAAGACAATGTTAGATTTCAGTTTGGGGGTAAGGGAGAAACTTTTAGTGCAATAATAAAAACTCCAAAATTTAGAAATTTGTGAACAATTCAGAATGACACTGACTATTCTAAGTAGATGGAAATAAACCTCTTGGCTATAGGAGTTGAGGGACTCAACTAAAGGGTCTATTTATAAAAGGACAGAGCTCGGGTGTTAGGAATAACATGATAGTTGTCACCATATCTCGGAGTCGTCACCATGTCACGTTCTGTTTTTATTTTATAATTTTATGTGTTTCTTTAAGTGATTTGGTGGGTGATGTGATTTTATATAGTGGTAAAAAGAGGTTCGATTCTCGAACTTGTGAAGGTAATGATTTTAGAAAATAATAATTTAAACTAATTCTAGAAAATTCCAGGAGTAAGAAAAAGACTAAATAACCTAAAATATGATTTTTAAATAATTTTAAACGTACCAGGAATCAGGAATCAGGTAAATCTAACAACCTATGTGATTAATCAGATAATTCTTTTTAAATTAATTAAAGCACAAATAATTTCCAAAGTTGGTTTTGTTATGCTAACAAACAGAGGTAAATCACAAGCATGGACTATCAAAATTAATTAACTAAGCATAATCCATCAAGCAAAAGCACAACTGTTGAAAGAAAACCGTTTTTACTATTCAAAACTATGCAATTCTAATAATAAAAGAATTATAAATAATTATTAAAAAATAATTAAATCTCATAAAATTGAGAAAATTACCTTATCCATCATCCCAGTAATTAGACTTAGCCCATGGTGAAGAAAACTTGCTCAAAAGTTGATTTCATTGCTCAAAATATTGATTACAAGGTTGAATAACGCTGTAACAGCTGATTTGATACGCTTATATGCGTTACAGGAGAGGGTTCAGCTGTTACAGAAGAGTTTAAGCAACAAAGGGTTTGAAGCAATAGACAACAGAAAAATTCAAATCAGCAACACTTATAAATGTTACTGAGTCTTCTTCTCCGGCAGTGATGGATGAAGAACAGCCGGCCGGTGCAGTAGCAGTGACCGGACGGTGACGGAATAGTTGCCGGGATTCTCTATTTTCTTCTCTAGGCTTTTGTAGTCGATTCTCTTGGCTTCTCTTGGTATTTATAGATAGTAGAAACCCTAAAGAGAGTTCTAAACCTAATAGAACTCTCTAGAATAGCCCACAAATCCCAATCCGAATCGAAACCCAATTCCGGCCATATACATGATTTTTCAACTGATTTTACGGGATTTTTCTGCTGTTTCTCGATGGTTCTGACTTGTATGGGATATCTTCTAGCGTGTGGAACAATCTGGAAGCAAAACAATCCAAAAATTTCTTGAACAATCGTACACAGTTGAAACTCCGGCGATTCCCGCTGAGTTGGATCGGCCGAGTCGACTCGCTGGCTCGCTGGGTTGACTCGCCTGGTTGACCCGCTGGGTTGACCCGATCCAGCTCAGCCCGATCCAAGGGTGCCCCAATCCAAAGTGTGGGTGCCTTGATCCATTTTCCCGGGTGCTTCGAACACTTTTTGAGCTAATTTTTCCACAAATCTTTATTCTTCTAATGTACCTACAAAAGCATAAAAACACGTAATAGACACAAAATCGAATACTAACTCACTAGAAATTAAGGTGCAATTTAGACATTAAAATGTGTCTATCAGTGGGGCACTAACATCACCTTGTTATCGATGTTGGGATGAAGTAGAGGATTAAGATCAAGCCCCATTATTTTAATTAAACTTGACAAATAATTATTTTAAAAAAAAATTGACACTTGGATAGCAGTATGTGTGTGTTCTCCCTGTCTTCGTCGCCTAAGCAAGCGTGGAACGCAGGATCCATGGGAACTATCATGTAATTGATAGACACATTTTTATGTCTGATTTTATCCTCAATTATCTATATTGTTAGTGCTCAATTATGTATTTATTGTGTCATTTTATGTGTTTGTAGGTATTTTTGGGAAATAAACATTTGTGAAAAAATTGGCTCAAAAAGTGATAAAAGCACCCGGAGAAATTACTAAAGGCACCCATCAGATTTATAAAGGCACCCACTCCAACTTGTTTAAAATCCGGAATTGGCGGGAAGAAAAGCTTCACGCGAGAAATAAATTATGAGATATTGGAGAACGAGTTTTAAGGGATTTGAAGGTATTTTTGAGTTACCAAATTGGAGAAACAAGCAAGACAGATCAAAGCACGTCGTATAGAGTGTTTGCTGCCGAGAAAAATGGCTGAAATCCTTGTTTTAGCCGGAAACTGATTTTTATGAAGTTTGGGATATACACGCAAGTTATAGTTTGGTTTGGATAGATTTTGGGTCTTTATCGATTAAGGAGGAGTTACTAGGTTTTCTGAGACCTATAAGTATCAAACAAATCGAAGACAGGAAGGGGGGAGCTCGGACGGAAAATACAGGGAAGATTTCTCTTAGAGATTTTTTCATCTTGTTGGGTATAAAAAGGGTTGTTTAAGTCACAAAAGAGGTTAGGGAGGTTGGGTCGAGCTCAGAAGGCAAACAAAGCGAAGAAAAATCATTCTAGAAAAGTCATCTACTACTGCTGAAGAAGAACACGAAGAACAAAAGATAAGACGACGGTTTCTTCAACCACTCTTTCACGGTTCCTTCATCCACTTTGCAACTTTTATCTTCAGTCTGCAACGTTTATCTTGAACTTGAACTGTAACAGTTAATCTGTAACGCCTATAAACGTTACAGATTTCATGTTTTATTATTTTTAGCTTCTTTTCTTCTTCTCAAGCACTTTTGAGCCATGTTTCAATCTTTTGAAGGTGGTTTGAGCATGATGAGCTAAACCCAACAACTGGGACAATGGAGGAAGACATATTTCATGAATGAATGGTAACTATTTTTGATTTTTAACGACTTTTGCATTGATTTTAAATTGATTTATGATTTTTATTAATTAGTTGTGATTTTGTTTGATGGTGTATGATTGGACTTAAGAGCTTTTGATGCGCCATGCTTGTGATTTATAGTTAATGTTTTAGAAATCTACTTTTGGAAATAAACGGAGTTAATAAAAGAGCTATAATTGTTAAAGAATCATTGTAGAAATTAATCAGAAGTGATTTTGGTGGAATCCCGAGTTCCACTTCTTCCCAATATTGTTAAAATATTTTACTTATTTTCTAGTTTAATTCAGAATTAGATCTAAAACGAATCTTCACAAGTCTCAGCGAACGAACTATTTTTACCACTTTTTTAAAACGATCAGTATTCTGCTGAAAAAGAGCATGTGCTTGGATTCAAATGATCTAATCATTTGGTAAACACATTCAAAATAAAATAAAATAAAAAATTATATATATTCAATAAATCGACCGCTGGGGCCCTTGTATATCTTGTCGGTGCAGACGTATCTTGTCGAATACGCTTAGATATTCTAAGTACTAGATCCCCTACTTGAAACACCCGCGGTTGTACCGCCTTATCATACGCCCTGGAAATCCTTTTTCGACAAGTCTCTGCATACTTTTCTGTTTTGGCTCGTCTGGATTCGAGGACATATAAATTCGTTACTCGATAATTGGGTATTTTGGACTCATCCCAATAAACTCCACTTATTGTTGCGATTCTGGATGATGGGACTTTAATCTCTACAAGTAGAATTGCATTGGCCCAATATACAAGAGAATATAGTGAGGTCCCTGTAGAGCTCTTCGGAGAATTTCTATACGCCCATAAAGCCATAGGTAACTGTTCGTGTCATGTTCTTGAATGGTCATAAATAGTACGACTTAGGATTCTGATGAGAGTTTTGTTGGTGCTTTCGACTTTCCTGTTTCCTTGAGGGTAGTACAGCGTGGAGAATACTTGTTTGACACCATAACTTTTGAGCAATCTCCACATATATTTATTTTCAAATTGAGTTCCATTGTCTGTTACGATATGTTTTGAGACTCCAAATCTGCATATAATATGTTCTTTGATGAAAGCCGCTATAGTTGTTCCACTCGTGCTTTTGGGAGGTACAACTTTGACCCATTTGGTAAAGTATTTTGTGGCAGTGAGTATATGCTCATGTTGCTTTAATGAGGATGGATTAATTTTTCCAATGAGATCCAGTCCCTAGTTGTAGAATGGCCAAGGGCTACTTACCGAGTAGAGAGGAAGGCAATGTGTATGAATAAGATTGTCGTGGATTTGACTTGGTGACATTTATGAACAAACAAAGCTGCATCGTCCTCCATGGTCGGCCAATAATATTTCTCATGGACTTGGAGAAAGAATTTCCTTTTTCCCTGGTGTTCTCCTTCATGCACTTCTTTCAGGATGGTTTGAATAACTTCTTCTGCCAGACATCGCATAAGATTGTCGTTGAAGCTCTTCCGATAGAGTATTCCTTTGTGAAAAATAAATCTCTTGGCTTTTCGGATCAAGCGTGTCGCTTCTCTTTTTTCTTGAGGTGTGATATTATCTCGAAGGTATTTGATATATGGGTCCCGCTAGTCCCCGACATTGTGTATAATCAGTATCTCTGATTGTTATGGCGGAATTTGACAATTGGAGCAAGATTCCTGCAATAATCGGGATGGGCCTCCATGGTGGGCTAGTAATACCCAAGACGTTAGAGACGTCTGTACGAGGTTACCACTAGTGTCTGACCGCACATCTCACTGTGTACTTGATTAATTCTCCCTTGTGCTTCATCATCCCCCAGACATGTCGACAGAGAGTCATATGAGTTTCTATGATATAATATTCTATGTAATAGAAAGAAATGCTTTAACTCTTTAAGACTGACCTTTCCTTGTATGTGTGAATTGCTAATCTCTTGGATAATATGCGTCCTCCAGTCGTTGGCTTGTTCTTTGCCAGGCTTGTTCATTCATGTTGAGAGCATGGTACGTCTTTGCACAATGAGGGTTACCTCCGAGTCTTCGAGTTGTAGTTTTGAGGATAGAATGGCCAAGCAATCAGCGTGCTTGTTGTTGGTGCTTCCCATATGTACGATCATCGCCTCAACAAAGCGAGTTAAAAGCTTTTGTGCCTCATCCCTATACGGGGCTAGTGTTTCTTCCTTGAGAGAATATACACCATTCATCTGGTTTACTAGTAACTTCGAGTCTTCTCGTATTTCAAGACGTGTCACTCCATCTTGTTTGGATAACGATAGTCCCAATAGAAAGGATTCATACTCGGCAGAGTTGTTGGTGCATTTATAGTTCATCTTGAATGAATGTAAGAATACTTCACCCGCTGGCGAAACTAGCACAACACCGTCTCCTCCAGTATTGTTGCTTGGGGTAACAGAGCCATCAAAGTATAATAATCAGGGTTCTTCTTTAGCGAGCGAGATGTATGGGAATTCTCCAGGTACATCTTCATGAGTTGTTGTATCATCTTCTCCCGGAAAGGCTACAAGTAGATCTGCGACTGCTTGTCCCTTTATTGTTTTTGGGGATACACATGATATGTCGAACTCTGACATTTGTAGTAACCATTTTGCCGCTCGTCTTATGAGAGCAGGTTTTGATAACAAAATTTTTATAGGGTCATCCTTATCCATCATCACTACTTTATTTACTAGTAGATAATGCCTGAACAACATGCACCAAAGATAGACATGCTCTTTCAACTTTGGGGGTATCTCAGTTCTGCATCTCTTAATGTACGACTGAGATAGTAAATGGGACATTTAGTCCCCATGTCGTCTTCTTGTGCCAATAGGGCTCCTATGGCCACCTCACTGAAGGCCGTGTAGAGAAGTAATGGTTTTCCGGGAGTTGGAGATTTTATAACGGCCGACGATAACAGAAATTGTTGAATCTGATAAAATGTCTTTTGTTGTGTGGATGACCAGAAAAAACTCGCCTCCTTCTTCAACAAGGGTGTAAATGAAGCAACAAATTAAGCTAGTTCGGGGATAAAGCGTCGAATATATGATACCTTTCCCATGAAGCTTTTAAGTTCCCTTACGGTGTGTGACGATGGCATGGTGGTAATAGCTTGTGTCTTGGTCGGGTCCACCTTGATCCCTTATGCTGTCACCTAAAATCCCAGAAACTTCCCGGAGGATACACCAAAGGCGCACTTCAGAGGATTCATCTTTAAATGATATTCTTGGCATCTCTCGAAGACCTGGCGTAGAATGTTATCATGGGATGCTCTGGTTTTGGGTTTCACTACCACGTCGTCGCCATAGAATTTTACTTGCTTGTGCATCATGCGTGGAAGATTGTTGTCATGGCTCTTTGGTAAGTAGCATCGACATTCTTTAATCCAAAGGGCATCATTGTGTAATAGAAGTTCGTTCGAAACACGGTTTTCTCATCATCGTACTCGTACATCTTTATCTAATTGTAGCCATTATAGCCATCCATGAATGAAATCATGCCATGTCCACTAGTAGCATCCACGAGCATATCGATGTATGGGAGAGGAAAGTCATCCTTGGGATAGGCTTTGTTCAGGTTCCTGAAGTCTACACATCATCTTATTTATCCATTCTTCTTCTTGACGGGGACAACGTTAGCCAACCATGTGGGATGTTGGATAGGTTTGATGAAGCCTGCTGGTAGCAACTTCTGAATTTCGGTCTTGATTTGTTCCTCGACTTCATGTATGAACTGTCTGAGTTGTTGTTTGACCGGCTTGGCATCAGGAGCAACACGTAAGTGATGAGTGACTAGTTTGTAATCCAACCCTGGCATTTTTTCGTAGGTCCAAGCAAAGACGTCTTGATATTTTTTGAGTAGGTTGACAAGCCCCACTTTTTCTTCTGGTGACAAGGCTGAGCTGATTGAAACTGGTTGTGGATTCTCTTATATTCCTAGATTGATAGTTTCAAGCGTGTCAATTGTAGCATCCGTACTGTCTTGTAATTCTCGCGGCGCATCTTGGACCTCGTCATAATATTTCTCCTTACTTTGGATGCATATATGTGGGCGGGGAGACTCTTCGTAGGCCTTCTCTGTTAATTGCTAACAAGGATTATGGAGGTAGACCATTTTTCCGTCGTTGTCGCAACAAGTTACGAAACTATGAATTCTCTTACCAGGTTGAGGATTTACGATGCCGCAGACCCCATGGTGGTATCCAGAGGGTCTGGAAATTGCTCATGATGACCCGTCTTTTGCGGAAAAAGTTCGTCTGTTGTCGATGCCCAATCAAGAAATGGCGTGATGTAGACTTTGTTGGAGGGTTCGGCGGCATCATCCTCTGGTTTGAAGAACTCAACATCATATATTAGAGTGTAGGGTGATGCCAACACTGTTATGCGTATGATTTTTCCGTTCAGCACTGCTTTCACGCATTGGTGGTAGGTGGAAGGAACAACTTTGTTGTCATGTAGCCATGGGCGCCCCAGTATCATATGGTATTCGGGCTCTTTCGTAATGACGTGGAATTTCACCTTGGATACAATGGGACCAACTTAAAAATTTAAATAAACATGGCCATAAGAATTAGTAACATTACTTTCGGAATTATTTATTACTATGGGATGTTGTATGATATGGCTTTGCGGAACCTATGCAACTTTGAGCGTCCTGAGTGTAATGATATTGGAAGCTTCTCCTGTGCCGATAAGGGCCCTCTTAAATTTGGTCTCCTTGACGTGAGCGGTGATGTACAGGGCTCGATTATAACCTTCTTCGGTCATCATGTCCTCCTCATTGAAGGTGATATTGTTTATAGTTGGGTTGTCTGACATGGCAATTTCTATTTCCATCGGAGATGGCGTCAGGTGCATCTCCACGGCTATGCGGTTGAGCAGCAAAGGTTTTAACACGTTGATCCTTGGAAAAATAAAGAAGCTCGCACAAGTTCTCAATCAAAAATGCGGCTTCCTGTTCCACGGATTTTTCTGTGGTGGTGAAACTCCCAACATTGTGAGGTGGAGAATCACCAGTCGAGAAATTTATCCCTGGTTCTGTGGATCCTGGTCCTCGTTCAAAAGTGCTACGACACCCTACTTCTTCTATTAATTTAACAAGGGAGGAGAACAGATCTCCTACCGCATCTTCAAGTCTTGCTAGAGTTCTTGCATGATATTCTTGTATTTGCGTTAGCTCATCCAGAGTGATTGGGGTTTCGACTACTTCGGTAGTTCCGTTGGTGAGATACGGGTTGGTGGTGACATTGACTATTTGAGAGGAGTTGTGAGCATCACCATTGATATTGACAGTGAAAATGTTTGAATTGGTGGTAATTGAATCTGACCTGAGACCAACCATTTTTCAGAAAATTGAAGAATTGAATTCCAAATAGTTGAAATATTAGATTCGTGAACGACAGATTGATCTCCCACCGTGGTCGCCAATTGTTAATACCTAAAAATTGATTCTAGGCAAAACAATGTACTGTAGAAGTACTTTATTTAGATTTGGAAATCAAAATCGTACAGGGCAAGCCTAAACCACGATAGTAGCCGTTCCACCCTGCTTCGATCACAAGGAGAGAAAATGAGTTGATTTTAGGGGAGGGAATCAAAGAAAGTTAAAGGAATTTGTGTGTTGAATTGTGTCTAGAGACGCTGAACTATTTAGAAAATAACAGAGCTTGAGAGAGTGATAAGCTTATTGTGTTTCTGAAATGGGCTAAGTATTCTATTTATAATAGTTTAGGAACACACGTTTCCTTGTAAAGTAGTGGAGGTAGTGAAGAGATTGAGAAGTGGAATTTGTGGGGATAATGGTATAACCGCCTTGGAATTTTTGGGAAACCATTATTCCATTACTCCGTTAACTGCTTCATCCTTACCACTACTTTGTAACTTCCTTATCATGGGATGTTTATCACACCAATATTGTTGTAACCACCAGACCAAAACCCCATGTTTAATTCCTATGTAATTTTTTTGATTTCTCGTAGAGTTAGTGGGGTCATGGACTCAAGCAAGTGAATTTGTTGTAAGATAATGTTATTGATGAGTTTGTGTCAACACAGTATGCTAATGTCATAGTATTGGCACTAATAGTAAGGGGAAAGGCTGACACGAGTGAGGGAAAGGGTAAAGGCTAGCACCGTGGTAAGCGTGTAAAGGCTAGCACCGTGGTAAGTGTCAAGGCTTGACTCTAATGCCGTTGGTGCTAGCGCTAGCACCGCTGGGGACTGTTTGGCGCGTGCTTTGTTTGGCTTTGTTGGCTTCTTTGTTTTTTCTTATCTTTTTGGAACATGTGTGTGCTACTTATTAGTGTTGGGAATATGGCTAGGGTTTGCTAAGGCTGGCACTTGCTAGTGCCATGGTTATTGATTATGCACCACTAGCTTTAGCATTTATTAATGTCGTGACCATATTTATGGCATGTTTAGAGTCCCTCAATTGTATGAGATTTAATGTTAGCATTTATCCTTAACTTTTATGCAGTGCATACAGAATATTTTCAAGAGATTCGGCTGTGGAAGTTTGCAACTTGAGATAATGCTTGATGCAACTCTGCAATTTGATGGTATGCATCTAATTAGCGTTTTTATTCAGATATGGCATAACCTCTATTCTGAATGTTCGCAATTTTGTATAATCAGTAAATTCTGTTTTATACAAATAGTTTGCATGGGCCTACATGAAAAACGAAGGTTTAACTAGGTAAAACCCTGAAATTTCTATGACGCATATATATATGCAAAATAGCTACAGAGCTAATTTTAGCCATGAGCCGAATATGCATTCTCAATTCTTTTGCGAAATGTAAGATAACAGTAATATTCATAATTTCGATGCTATATCAGAAATTTACATATATTTGTTCCATACTTCTGCATTTAGGTGAAAAAAATATTACAATTTTCTCAAAAATCCACCTTCCAATATCTCTAAATTTTTAGTACAGTATTAAATATTATTTTATTTCTTTTACTTGTCTTGAAGGGTCCCCGGAATTTCTGGTATTTTTCAAAGATACTCTCTCTCTTCTGCTGATGTTGTTGTTATGCTTTGTTCAGTCTTCATCACTATCATTTTCCCAGAGTTTGTTTGATTGCTTCCCCCTAATATTAAATAAACTAGGTTTTCTTCCTCTCCATTCTTGCTTCTTCCGTAATTTTTTCCCATTATCAGTATCGATATAGAGGTTATTTTCTAGGGCTTCAATTGATTGATTGATTCTGAGAATCTTGCAAGAAAGAAATACTCATTAAACTTAAATTTTTTGGGTTGCATATTTAAGTTTCCTATCTATGTCAAGATGGCTTCATCTAATAATACTAAGAGACGGAAAGGTTTGATCAGTGAGGAGGATATTGCATCGCTTTTAAAAAGGTAATTTTTATTATATTGTTATTTCCTGGGATTTAATAGGTTTTAGGGTTAGTAATAAGTTGATATTGACTATTTATATGATTTGGGTTGTTTTGAAATAGATTGAAATTACTTATATTAGATGCATTTGTTGAATGTTGATTGTTTTCGTGTTCTATCGGATTCTTTTATATGTATATAATCGGTGGAATTGTGATTGTTTTTATACTAACAATGATTATCATGACATTTATATCTATGGTGGCCTCACAGGTATAGTGCACCAACAATACTAGCTGTACTTAAGGAAGTTGCTCAGTTTCCTGATGTGAAGATCGATTGGAATGTGTTGGTCAAAAAGTCGACCACTGGTATTTCTAATGCCTGGGAATATCAGATGCTATGGAGACATTTGGCCTATTGCAATGTACTGCCAGAACCAGTAGAAGAAAAACCTGAGCCATTGGTTAGTCTCATAATTTTTGTAAATTGATATGTCTTTGGTATTGTCCTTAGTTGGTTTTGCGCTTCAGAAGCTATATGGTGCTCTCACTGCATATTAGTAACTAGATACAATCATTAAGTAATCTTTTTGCTTATTAGGTTTACGGTGTGACATCATTGAACAAGTTTTATCCGTAGAAGACGAACACTTTTTCAATATTGTTTGTTGTTTGGGGTGGGGCATTAAGCGGGACAGTGGGGGTTGAAAGTATGTCGGTCGTGGCAGGGTGTGGTGCCACAATGCCAGATAACCTCCCATATATCGCATACATGTCAACATTAAATATTTAGTTTATTGGAAGATGAATCCCTGGTCTCACTAGTAGTTTGTTTGAACTTAAATCTATGAATCTGTTTATTTGGATAGCTCAACATACAAGCTGAAAAAACCCCAACTATTTACAACTTGAGCTAAGTTGACCTTTCTGCCCAAACGTGTTTTGTGGTACTACTAAGCCTTGGCAGAGCGGCCTAAGCAGAAGAGTTGCCTTTTACCAATTAGGCAGACCCTTACACGGCATAAGTTTTTCGATATCTGATATACTCAATGGATGGAACCTAGGAAGAAACTAAGAGTCACTAAACTGTAATCAGGTAGTCCTAAAAAGTCGTGGTTCTTCATTCTTGTCATAGAAATTTTGTGTCTAAAAAATTTAAGAGGTAGCTCGTTTTGCTGTTACAAAATTAGATGTATCATATATCTAAGGTTAGTGTTTGTTTCTGCCTATATAGAAGACATAATCGGCATCTCATGTCTCCTGCGACTTGGTTGGCAATGTAGATGATTTCGGTACACCTGAAATATTGCACCAACTTTCAGACTTTAAATTCAATATCTTTATTACGTCAATGAATACAGGATGATGATAGTGACTTGGAGTATGAGTTGGAAACTTTTCCTCCTGCTAGTGATGAAGCATCATTAGAGGCTGCAGCTTGTGTTAAGGTAAGAAACATTTTCTTTGTATTGAAGGAATTATATGCTATTATTTTGTTAAGTCTAATTCCTTCTTGATGTGGAACTTTAAAGTATGTTTCATGTTTATAACCCTGATGAATCTCTGGGGCTTTGTTTGTCTATTTCTGCTGGTCAATGGTTTTATGTTATTGTTATGGGTTCAGTTAGTCCGTCATTTATGTCTCTTTTTTCACCTGGAAACTGAATTTCTCATTGTCAGATAAAAATTGAGCCTCTTTTTTTTTGGAATTTGAATTCTCTACTCAAAGTTTAAGTAACTTAAAAAATCTTGATCGAAGTCTATAAGGTGGTGATTGCTACTATTATGTAACATTGGGTGTGAATGGCCTTATTCCTGCTTATTGCCATGCAGCATATATTCTCTTAAAATGACTCGATTCGTGCTCCTTTTGTAATATTTCTTTTACTGCTTTGACGTTTACTGATTGTTTGTTTGGTTAGGTGCTGCTTGCTTCTGGTTTGCCAGATGAGGCAGGAGGGCCTGCAACTGTAGAAGCTCCATTGACTATAAATATACCTAGTTGGCAGGATTCTAAAAGTCCATCAGAAAATCCCCAGCCATCCGGAATAAATATTACTATTCCAGTTTCTGTACAAAAACAATCATCGTCTGCAGTGACAACGGCTGAAGGATTGGATGGAACTGGGCCAAATGCTGGCAGCCAGCCTGCAAGAAGAAAAAGGAAACCCTGGACGCTAGAGGAGGATAATGAACTCATTGCTGCTGTGAAGAAATTAGGTGAAAGGAATTGGGCTAACATTCTCAAGGCAGATTTCAAGGGTGATAGGACTGCTTCACAATTATCTCAGGTTTCCTTGCACTCTCATTGGAGATCTTCAACTGATCTTCTCGTTGCGTCATTATGTATAGGATATGAGTTTTCATGCATAATTCCTCAAAGCATGAATAAGATCTTGCACTGGTATTTCTCATAGCGTATAATGTATTAGTGCCCCCTATGACCCACTGTCCAAAAACCACCATTTAAGCATGGTTTATGATTTCATTTCTCAAAATGAGAATGACTAAACACAGGAGAAGCACTTCAAATTTCAAAATCAAATTTTGGTTTACCTAAGGCAAGATTAATGCTGTGAGACTATTAGAGCGAGGTTGTGGCTGTTCATCTTGATAAACCGTTGTCATCTAGTCCGGTAAGGATGTCTGGGTCTCGCCCAGTTGGCCCGGGTTCAAATCCCGGCAACGGAATCAGCAGTCATATTGTTTCTTCCAGTAGTGATCTCAGTGGATTGTGAATCAAAAAATCTTGTCTGAAACTTGATCCGTCTTTACATTCTTCACTTATTGCTTTATATATCAACCAGTATCAGATTTCTACCTTTAAAACTGCACAACAACCAATTCACATTTCCTTCTATTTTCCTCCTATTTGTAATGTACTTGTTGGTATTTGCAGAGGTGGTCCATCATAAGGAAGAGAAACAATGCTAACTTGGAAACAGTTGGAGGGTCTGGCAGCCAATCTGAACTCACAGAGCAACAGCTTGCTACCCGCCGAGCAGTTTCGATTGCTCTTAATATGCCCATGAATAGTAGCTTGTCGGCAGCATGTGCAGTCGGTACGATGATCCTTTTTCTCTCCCATTTAAAATGAAAAAATAAATAAAGACATAAAATGGTTAACATATTACTGCGTGTTAAGCTGATAAGAGTGCAATCAGTGATTCAGTATATGCTCTAGTGAATTAGATCAAACTGAATCATGTATTTTATACAATTTCCTCTCGTAGCTTTGAACATGCTGAAAAGCTCAGTTTTATGCAATACATTTATTATAAAGAAAAGCTCTCAAGTTACCTGTTTTTTATGCAAACTGATATAGGTCCCCCGAATTCGGTGGTTTCTGCTTGTTTTGCAGAAGCGGCTACAGTCAGCAGTCAACAAATCCCTCTCCAGACATCTCTATCCCTACCGAAAGGAACATCAAGTGTCACGACAAAATCTCGGGTAACCACTAAAAAAGCAGCTTCTGTGGTCCCGAATCCGATGGTACAAGCAGCTGCTGTTGCTGCTGGAGCCCGTATTGCCACTCCTTTGACTGCCAAATCACTGCTTAAAGCTGCACAATCCAAAAGTGCTGTTCATATAAGTACCACTGGGAAATCATCAATGCCAGGCGTAACACCACCATTGACGCCTAATCACTCGGGCACTCGGCCTAATGTACATTATATTTGCACAGGTTTATCACCTGCAATGAAAGATAAGGTTCCTTGTGTTAGTGCGGTCACTTCTGCGTCTACCTTATGTGGGACGACCGCCGCAGGCAAGAAGACAAATGGAGTTACGAGTGTCGTAGTCGGGAACTCGTCCAAGGAAGAAAAGGTTCAGAGCTCTTCCAAGGAAGACGAGGTTAAGAACTCACCTAAGGAAGTAGTTGAAAACTCATCCACAGACAGCGAGATCAAGAACTCATTTAGTGAAGAAGAGGTTAAAAACTCATTTACGGAAGAACAGGTTAAGCCTGAAGAGATGGAAATTGATTGTTCAGCTGATATAGCTAAGGGTGGGAAACAAGAGGATCAGACAGCTTTGCCAGATTCAGACATGGTTATTGAAGATCTAATGACGCAGAATCTTAGTAAGTTACCAGGTGAGGAAGCTGCCGTCAGTGACCCAATGCAGCTGGACAATCATCACATCGAAAACGAAAAAGAGAATACGAGGAATTCGCCTGGAGCGGCCAACTAAGGTTTGTATTCGACAATTGTCTATATAAATCTCATGGAAACTAGACCATTAGTTCAATTAGCAGAGAGGAGTTCAGAAATTGGACGAAGAAGAAGGGAGAAGAGGCGGGAAAGCACTGGCTATGTGTTAATGTATGATTTAAGGTAGAAACTCGAATCATGGTGAGTTTTTGAGGTCATCGTGTCTCTGCAATTAAGTGATCTCTTTTTCTTCACAACTTATATTTCTTTCTCCAATTTTTCTGGGTTTGTTACTGTTCAAAATTGTGTACAGCGGTGACTTCTAAGACGTTGTAGACAATGAACCAAATGAATTATCTTACTTAGACATGTTATGTGGCTTACCGATTCTATTTGTCTAGTTCATCTTCATCTCTACTGTTACCCTCCTACTTAACCTGGTATCATTTAAATGCGCCGTTTTGATTCTGCATTTTTCAGGAACATGGTTGAATACCACTGAAACCGTGTCTATGCTCTTGGGATGGTCAGTGGCAATGATTGAACTTGTCATCACATAAATTTTTATGATTTGTCATCAAGGGGCGCATTTTATAGTTACTACAGCAAAAATCCAACTAGTACCGGCCTTTAAATGATTTCAGCGAGACGAGCTCGATTTACACTTGTAGGCACGGTCTTTAATTTGGAGTCTTGGGCTGTTCTGATGTAAAAGGTGGTTATATTTTCATTAATGTCTAAAATGCCTTTATTGATTTGGGGGTATTATTCTGTTCGACATTGGTGTTGGATTAGAGTTATAAAACTTGGGAGAAAATTTGGGTTTTAAAAAGTTTAGATTAGATTAGATTTGGGTTTAAAAAGTTTTGGAGAAAATTTTGGCTTTTGGAAGTTAATCGAATTAAAAATGAGAATCGTTGAAGTGAAATTCGTCGATAATGAGCCATACTGACGAAGAAGTAGATGATTGTGCTAACTCAAAACCAATTATATCTTATGTTAATAATAGGGTTTAACTAGTGTCGTAACGTCACGGGAATAGGTGTTTGATGATTTGTATTAATCCATGTTTAATTATTTTATTTATGGATGGTATGGCATGGATTTAAGATGAAACGTACTCAGCGGATTGTTGTTTAAGAGTTATAGTTGTTGAACTTCAATATCTATTTTCACACTAAACAAACCTGGTATTTTTGAGGGCGACCAAAAGCTAATTTGGGACGATTTTTGTAAACTCATCCCATAAATGTGGCTACGGGATAACCTAGTGGTATGTAGAAATAAATATTCTTTCACTAACTTGGTGCAATTATCATAATCGGTAGTTTAATTATTATTTTTAAATTACCGATTATGCATGTTCAGCATGTTGGAATTTTTAAAAAATTTGCGATTTCCAATTTGGTGCAACTATCATAATCGGTAGTTTAAAAAAAATACTACCTCCGTTTCAGGAAAAGAGTTACTATCACTTTTTTAAATTTATCTATTTTTAGGCTAAAATGAAAAAGTGATAGTAACACTCTTCCAGAAACGGAGGGAGTATTAAATTACCGATTATGCATGTCCAGCATGTTGGAATTTTGAAAAAAAAAATGCATTTTCCAATTTAGGGCAACTTTCATAATCGGTAGTTTAAAAAAAAATTAAACTACCGATTATGCATGTTCAACATGTTGGAATTTTGAAAAAAAATGCGTTTTCCAATTTGGGGCAACTTTCATAATCGGTAGTTTAAAAAAAATTAAACTACCGATTATGCGTGTTCAGGATGTTGGAATTTTGAAATTTTTTGCGATTTCCAATTTGGGGCAACTTTCATAATCGGTAGTTTAAAAAAAAAATTAAACTACTGATTATAAGTATTCAGGATGTTGGAAATTTGAAAAAATTTGGGATTTCCAATTTGGGGCAACTTTCATAATCGGTAGTTTAAAAAAAAATTAAACGACCGATTATGCGTGTTCAGGATGTTGGAAATTTGAAAAAATTTAGGATTTCCAATTTGGGGCAACTTTCATAATCGGTAATTTAAAAATAAATAAATTAAACTACCGATTATGAGTGTTCAGGATGTTGGAAATTTGAAAAAATTTGGGATTTCCAATTTGGGGCAACTTTCATAATCGGTAATTTAAAAATAAATAAATTAAACTACCGATTATAAGTGTTCAGGATGTTGGAAATTTGAAAAAATTTGGGATTTCCAATTTGGGGCAACTTTCATAATCAGTAGTTTAAAAAAAATTTAAACCTCCGATTATGAGTGTTCAAAATGTTGCAATTTGGCAACTTTCATAATCGGTAGTTTAATAAAAATTAAACTACCGATTACAATGGAATCGGTAGATATATTACTCCATTATCTACCGGTTATGATACGTCCATGAAATTAAATGCATGCAAAAAATGAAGTTTTTTTTGTTAACGATCACAAAACATTGCATTAATATTTGTGTATACATTTATGTTCAAAATATATATTCAAAATAAACTATTCACCATCCTAGTTCAAATCAATTACGTCCTTTACTGAGCTTGTTAAACGATCCCAATACTTCATGTTGGACTCCTATTGCTTCAACCACTCCTTACAATGGTTAGTTGGGAAGTAATCCGACCACCTACTCAATGGAGGTAATGGACAATCATCCGTTAAACTTAAACCGATAAAATGATAGTCATTGACAAATGCCTAATGATTCGTCTATCCTTGACCGACTCATCACACACCGTCCTTGTGGGCGTAAATGTGACACTCACTCCTGATGAAGGAAGACAGAAAAAATGTACAACACAATTCAATACATCCGCTAAAAGATACCCACATATCGGCATTACCATCCAATACCTGGATCCGATTGTCTCCAATCCGTTTCGGCATTTTACACGAGTATATAACTCTTTGAACTCTTGTTCTCTGCCATGTCTATCTCCTTGTCTCATCATTTCAATATAAAATTCTTTATCCTCCAATAATTGTGCGGCCATCTTATTTCTTAAATATTGCCATTGGGTGATATTCTCGGTAACCGCCTCACTAAAGTCTCCTATTTGTTTCGAAGCAACATGGAAACCACAATTGCCATCCCCATCGACATCGTCGGTGGATAAAACAAATAGTATAATGAGTAGAGGGAGTTGTTCCAAATACTCATCGTGTATAGGTTGGGTTTGACTTAGTTGGGAAGGAATCATAGAGACCTTAGCTTTGACTTGTCGTGAGCTTGGTCCACCTTGATCCTTCCTTGGACGACTCCTTTTCGCTGGAGCCGGCAAATCTTCATACTCAGCTTCAGTATGCTCATGCCTAAAAAGGTCAACTAGATAACCATTCCTTCAACTATTTTCTTTGAATTGACCTCGGCTTTTTCGGTATTCGGCCTATCCATCGCCTTTCCTTTCATTGGTCCCTGAACAACCTTTTGACAGGGGTGAAGGGCTTCCTCTAAATAGTGCATCAATATTTTCTTTTGTGCCCCATTTGACGTAGAGTAACGCTCGAGTATTCGTGCAAATATTTCCGTCTCCACGAACGACGCACCATCAACCGCCGGGGTGCTTGGAGTGAAAGTTAATTGCTTCCAAAAGGGATGAATATCATTAATATCAATCACTTCAATATACCTTCCAAGCATGTGACGACACAGGAGTCTAATACCTATCATCGTCTTGCAGTTGCAAACCGTAGTCTCATCATCGTGATCTCTGTACAACTCCAATTGTTTTATCATGAAATTTATTGTCCACCAAGAAACTTTGTAAACTATACCCCTTAGAATATCTTTATGTTTTAAATGTTCCAAAGGGAATTTATGCCGACTTTTTTCCATTGAATCATAAATCTTAGTGACATCACGATCGGTGAACTCATGGATTGCTTCTTGGACCGACACGACCCTATTTTGGCTACCGACTAGTATTTTCTTTAATCGGCCATGGGACCCCTCTGCAATGCTTGTTGCCTCGTTCTTAAATTTTCGATATTCATATGTCCATGCAAACACAAACTTATCCTTATGCGGTCCCAACCATTGTGATTTGTAATACTTAACTGGTTTGGGATAGTTCTTGCCCCATTCATCCTCAAAGTTCTTCAAGTTGTATTCATAAACTTCCTCCGTCATCGACCAAACTATCTTATCCCATGCTTTTAGAAATAAAGACCACTTTATTCCATCCTCGACCCATTTTTCATCGGCCAACCTTTTCTCTTCTTCTCGTTCTTCCACGGTTAGTTTACTAATACGTTCATCCTCTTCCTTCGACCTCTTGGTACCTTTGTTTCTTTTTTTAGCTTGGATATGATGTCTGCAATTGGATTTGATGTTGCATTGAATGTTCCACGTACAAAGCAAATTTTGGGCTTCCGGAAACACTACCTTTATTGCATTCATCAAGGCTGTATCGTTATCTGTTACTATAACCCTTGGAAAATGCTCGCCATTATAAATCGACCTTAATGTTTGCAACATCCAAATGAAACTCACATCGTTCTCAGCATCCATTAAACCCCAAGCCACCGTAAATGTGCATTTGTCCGAAGTGTGGCAAGCGATGTTCAACAACGGCACGTTTTACCTGTTTGTCTTGTAAGTAGCATATATCAACAAAATTTGATGAAAGCGTTGAGCCAATTGGATCATCTTCGGATGTGCCAAGAAAATACGAATCACCTTACCATCCCTTTCTTCTTTTCTCAACGTGTAATTGTGTTTCTCGGCTAACCACTCTGATTGTTGCGTAACCATTCGACCATCCCATTCCGTCCTTTTGATCGTTGCTAGCGCCGAATAAATGGTAGACAACGAAGACAAGTTGTTGGGGTCATTCGCCTTTATCTTAGATATGATTGCACTCGCTTTCATACGGTCCTCATAGACTTCACCGTCTCCATTTCCTTTGGTTTTAACTTGGAAACCATTACGTGCCCAACAAGATTTTCCGGATCTTCGTGGTTGTGACGACCATTAGCAACTCTAAACATTTTCCATACTTTTCCTTTCTTACCTTCGAGCTTATGGAAGATAATCTTAAATGAGCATCCAATCTTCTTTGAATTACCTCGGTATATCCTCTCCGTTTTCTTTACGTATTTATAATTATTTCCCACGTGACTCTTTCGCTCGCCACCTCTCTTACAAATCATTTCAAATCGATCAACTTTCACGCAATTGTTCTGAACTACAACGCACATCTTCTCTTTTGCCTAGTTGAGAAGCCATTTCTTTGCCTCCTCCTTACTTCCAAATGTCTTAGTGCGCATATAATAAAACAAATATCATAAGCCTAACCATGTAACAGACATACTTAGAACAAGTTAGCGTACCAAATTATTTGCATAGTGTAGAGAAGTATCAGGACCCTCGTATGAAACAGGATTAACCCATTCAATAATCTACGTAAAATAGCAATGAGTTAGATAATGATAATCGGTAGTTAATTACGTTCACTTACTATCGATTACCAACAATCGGTAGTCAATAATATTCCCGTGCTACCGATTATCAACAATCGGTAGATAATATATATTCCTAAACTACCGATTATAAAAAGAAATCAAGTCAAGTCATGTACACATGTAATCGGAGGTTTACTGTGTTACACCACTACCGATTATAATACAATCGGTATGTAACTATATTCCATTAACTACCGATTATAAAGTTTGCAAAATAAAAAATTTGTAGGCTTAGAGAAATTCAGTTTTGGGGCGACTAACATAATCGGTAGATAATAAGTTCTCCTAAACTACCGATTATGCAAACAGAAATTCAAAAAAAAATCAATTTGGGGCGACTAACATAATCGGTAGTCAATAAGTATTCCTAAGCTACTGATTATGGAAAAAGAAATTCAAAAAAAAATCAATTTGGGGATTTTGTATAATATGTAGTAAGTAATCTTCACGAGACTACCGATTGTTCAATTATTTTGGAACAAAAGTATAATCAGTAGTTTATGGAGTACCATAAACTACCGATTATGGGACGTCCATGGCATTAAATGCATGCAAAAATAAATTTTCTTTGTTGTCGATCACATACAAACACATACAAATTGGATTTTGAGCTTCTTAACACAATACCTGATTGTTTGATGCATTATTATCTTCATTTTGATGTGATTCATCGTCTAGGTTTTCTTCACACCAAAATTTGGTCATCCAACAAATAACCCAAATCGTCGTATCTAAACGTATTTGAACCTTCAATATTATGTTCTTCATGTTCAATCTCACCTTCTTCCTCATACTCATCCATGTTTGTGATTGAATTTAGGTAAAATCTGATTTCCCAAAAATCTTCTTCTTCTTCTTCTTCTTCTTCTTCTTCTTCTTCTTCTTCTTCTTTTTCTTCTTCTTTTTCCTCTCTAACACACTCTCTATTTCTATTCTAAAACTAAAACTCAAATTCATCATCTAACACTAACTATAACCAACTTACTTAACTAATTAATCAAAATTAACACTAATTAAGCAAGGGTAGATTAGTCATTATAGAAAATACATCGATAAGGGATGTATTGATATTACTTCACAATGACCTTATTTTGTTTTATTAGTCGTCCCAAAATGGTTTTTGGTCGCCCTCAAAATCGCCAGGTAAACAAAGAAGTCCAAACTTCATATCTGTTGTTTAAGATGTAACGTCACATACAATAGATTCACACTAAACAAAGAAGTCCAAGAGATAGAGTATATCTGTTGGAAATGATTGATATATGCATACGCAGAAATCCAAAAGATAACAGGCTAGGTTGTTGTAGCAGATAGAAGTTTAAGAGAATATTCAACAGTTAGCCCCTAAAAGTGTTTGTTTGATAAATATCCAACGTATATGGGAACATAATATATGATGAATGGTACATTCTGAAAATATTCTTTTATGTCTTCAAAACAATGAATAACAATCAAAATTTTATAACTTCGTTATAGGACAACACCGGTTACTCATTTTTCCAATGTAACAGTCCCCTTACATCTACAACCATAACAATATGGTTCCTTGTGTATATTAAGAGAACCAAAAAGCAAATTACAAGCATATGAGGAGAGTGCTAAGGAAAGAGTACAAATAAAAAAACTAACTATGTCCATTCCCTTCATAACTCTACCCAATTCATTGTGCTTACTATTCATCCATGGCGTTGCCTGGTTATAAGAACTGACAGCCGACATTGCCTGGTTATAAATAACTGACAGTTGTTGGCGTTTTGGCCATCATTTTCCATTGACAGTGTGGAAGGTCTGCCTTAAACTGTAAATTAAAAAAAGAAACCATTCTCATATATAAACCCTAGGTTTTGGTTCAAATATAGATTGTCTGAGTTATTTTCGATTGAATTTTTCGCTCCCAACAAATTTGTACCTCTTAATATTATGGTTGACACTAGAGATATATTTTTAATTAGAAAACTTGATTTATGCCCAATCTCATCCCTTCAAAAGTTTTTGCAAATCCTTTTGTTATCCCCTTGAGAAACAGTAGTTGGAAACCAAAATTTAACAACAATTCAAGTTACGACACAAAAGAAGGAAAATAGATAAGCTATCTAATATGGTTCTTTTCAAAATCAGTTGATTATGATCTCAATTGGTGAGTTCGGCAGACAGGCCACAATAGTAACATCAAAATGCAAGGAATGTCCAAAAACTTGTAAAACATAGTGCGCGGAGCAAGACAACAAAAACATCTAACAGACTTTAACCCGCAATTTGAGCAGGCCCATGGAGATGTTATACTCCCTCCGTTTCTGGAAAAGTGTTACTATCACTTTTTCATTTTAGCCTAAAAATATGTCAATTTAAAAAAGTGATAGTAATTTTTTTTCTGAAACGAAGGTAGTATATGTTAACAGCACATAACACTACAAACAACAGACAAAAGAAATTTTAGCAACCAATTGTATCCCCCCCTGAAAGATAGAGATATTGCACTAAGACCATTCAGCAGGAGTTTTTTTAACTAAGGGTTGGACCGTTGTATTACTCCGGGAGACGAACACACAAAAAACAGCCAAAGGGGTCTTTAGTCTTTTCTCAAATTTGGTGTAAGATCACCTCATAAAATTGACGTTAACTCTGGCTTTAAGTGCAGCTGTTTCCTCTTTAGACACCACTTTTGGTTTCTTTTCCTCTTGCCTCTTCCTTTTTATTGATGGCGACTGACGATGCAGCACCTTTGATTGACCTTGATGAATTAAGAGAAGACCCCTGAATAACCAATCCAGAAGCCGGTCCACCATTACTTTTGCTCCCCGCTTCTGAAGCTGCTGATAATGGCTTCTTCAAAAATGATCCTTTCGGTTTAGGTTGGGCCGAGCCTCCTACAACAAATGCCTCTTCATGTGTAAAATAAAAAATAAATCAAACACTGAAAACAAAATAAAATAAGAGACAAAAAGAAGATTCTGTAAAATCCATGTATTAAGTGAAATACCTATTGCTTCCGAGTAATAGAATCCCGAGTTCGGATAATAATAGTATCAGTAATAACCCGATACACTATCAAGCTCCCAGTCTGCAATCATCCAAAGCTATTCCAGTTAACTGAATAAAATAAACCATAATACTCACCAAAACATACATCATTACTCAACAAACCATGCATCAATACACAAACGAACATGGTAACATCCAAGGTGACTAAAAATGAAGTGAACATGGTGTATGTGAACTACCCAAATCTGGTCATCCCGGTAGAGCAGCTCTCCAGTTCATTGATGCAACCTACAAACTAAATTACATGGTAAGGGCTAAGTTACATGGAAGTTATACAACAATAAAGCTGTACAACAATATCATATGGTGCAGAGTTCATTTAGATATCCAGTTATCACAGGCTATGAGCCATCTCGACCATGTTGACCTTTCAAGGCATATCATTCCTATCCTTGTGGAGGAATGAGGGCAACCACTGGTGTGTCCAATCTTTTGGACTTCCTGACCACCATAAAGAATCCAACTGTGTCAAAACTATCATAAATTTAAGGCATATATTTGGGTTCTGTACAGTGCAACACACCTTTGGTATTCTATAAATAAGGTTTCTTAGTAAGAAAACAGTAAATTAATACCAATAATTTCAAGTTCTACTACCTCTGGAAGCTGAAGAAAATCGAGCAGCACCTACACTCTCCTCTTGAGCTTCTACAGCCCCGGTATTTGAATCCCTGACCTCTTTAAAAGCGGCTAAATCCTTCCGATAGCTGTGTTTAGCTTTTGGTAAATGACAATAGGAATGAAATACATACACCAGTTCAATTGAAAGCAGACAACAAAATAAAAAATACAAAGAAAATTTTCTCACTCAAGAGAGTGGATAATGATGAAAGTAAAACTCGTGAGAGATTTGACTCCCAGACACGGGTCATCATAGATCTTATTAAACTTAAGCAGTAACCATAACTCAAAATCCGTAGCTAATAGTGCATATCTTAAAATAATCAAAACCACAAATATGTGTACAATGCGCAATGATATTTTTAGTTAAAGAGACCATGTCAGCAATCGAATCTCCATATATGTCTGAGAATTCCTCGACTCCAAAAGATACCATCCTACGCCATCAAAATCACTGATATCATCAGACCCAATTTGCTAGGTGGTAAATACAGTTAGAATATAGTCAGAATATTATTAGAATTAGCACATACGAAATGTTTCAATTGCTTTTAGCAATATTGGAGGTGATTGAATCATTTGAAAATGACATGGCATCAAAATACATTAAAGGAGATCATCATCTTCTTGATGCTGGATATTCATGCAACTGAAAATCAAGGACTTGGTTTTGAACTTGGTTTCGCATCCTATCAGCAGATCTCTTTTGAATGGTGGTTCAGTCACATGCATGTGGACCACTCAGTAAGGAAATGAAATCCTTCTTTAAAGGAGATTTACTGCCATGCAATGTACATAAAGTCCACATATAATATACAATGATAATCAAGAGGAATAAGTCAATGAAAGATGGGAAGTTAAGGGTCTATAATTACCTTGGTCCATAACCTTCTGGCTACCCCTTATGGCTTCTATTGCAGAATTCAGACTATTTAGAGAAATTTGGAAATCCTTAAACAATTGTTTCGTAAAATGTTGATCTTGTACATAACCAAGTAAGAAATGCTCAACTGAAAACAAATGAATCGTTATAGCCTTTCTTGTAGTCCCTAGATCGCTGAATGAGAGCTATCAAATCCTCCCTAACAAAGAACCAGCTGATTCACCAAAAACCTGAAATAGTTGAAAGGGATATGACAATAGTAAGTACGGCAGTTACATATAGACATCATAAGGTTATCCTTTATAGACACATATCTGTAAACTTCTGTACAAAAATACCCAGTAGTTCCATTTTAGTGTACAGGTGGGTGGGTTTGTGAAGCACTGAATGTGTTTCTAGAATCCAGATAAAATAGCGTAAATGCTACTCCAGGAAGCATGCCAAAATCATAATTTAACGAAAGGTTAGCAAGTACAAAAACATAGTGGATTCTTATAGTATGCAGTATGGTTGTCGTTGAGCTCAAACTCTGTGTCTGGTTCCCACACGACAATGTCTGCATGATTTCCACTTATAATAGACCCCTGCATCGAACCCAACTCAGTAAGTTTGTGGTGATAAAACTGGTACAAAATATATGGCTTTCCAAAAAAAATCCAATTATATGGTGGTGAATTAACATGAAAAAATATTTTTATGTTGCACAAAAAAAAAGACATTACCGAAGTTTGCAACAAGGGTGTTGCATATTCATTTTTCTAGTTGCAATTGCCGAAAACCTTCCACAATGTTTTACATTGATCAAATCATACTGTAACAGTTGACAAACCTAATTGACGATATTACCTTCAAGTCTTGGCTTGCAAGTTTAGCGGGTCGTTCACTTCACCATGAAGCTAGCTGATTCGGTTCCATATTTTCTCCCATACGATTATGTCACTGAAAGACTGCATTCACTCCAACAGTAAAAGAATTAGTATTAGTGACTGTTCAAGTCGTACTGACTATCTACTAAACTACATATGAAAGTTCAATGTGCAACAAATCCAATAACTGAAACTTATATGCATATAGTATATACTGCTTATTCCTAACCTGCAAAGATAATATGCCACCCCATGCTTTCAAAAAGTCACCTTCATCGAAACGTTTCAGTTCAGGAACTGTTGGTGAATGATCGGAACTTAACATGTCAATATTCCCATCCTGCAATAACAACCATTACTATTAGTAAGATTTGCTCCGGCCTCAAGACTGCTAAGTAAAGGTTTTATCAGTTAAAATATCCAACTGAAAAGTGTACCGTTAAAGCATCCCATAATCTTTCTCTATTGGCCGAATCACGAATCGGTGGAGAACATTTCATACAGATATCTCCATCTTGAATCTCTTCAGATGAAAATGCTAAATAATGAGGGCAAGTTTCTACACTTAAGCTATCACGATTGCTTTTTTTCCCCTGCATTAAATTGTAGATTGAAGAAGAAAAATTAATGGCCGCATCTAATAGTTCGAGATTAATGTCTTCTTGCAGAGAGTAGTAGTTCCGAGTTCGCCATTTCTTTCTGTCAGTGAATAAAATCAAGATTAAAATTCTTAAGAGATACGACATATACCTTAATCATATCTAAGGAAGCTCGTGCATCTGACAGATGAAAAATGTGAACGTGAGACCCTTCTGAAGCTCTTATACCTTTGTTACTTCTAGTATTTCCCTAATTGCTGCCTCTTCCCTGATTAGAAAAGTACTAAATGCTTAGTTAGCCGAAAATAAGTGCCGACAGTAAGGTAAAGTTGGAAAACTATAATCCTGGTACGCAGAAGTTTGTTTTAAAAAAAGTGAAACACAATAACAATTTTGATAAATTTCAATCAGTGATCCGAAAATAACTAACCTTGAACGACGAAACCCGGAAGAATCCACCCCATTTTCCTCCTCCAATCTTTCATTAACATCAGATTCAGAAAAACTAATCCCATCATCAACACCCCGATTCCTTCATCTGTACTTCTCCTATGATACCCAATTGAGGAAACTAATTACTCCCAAATTGGCAAAAAATAAAAGAAAGCAACTGAGGGTGCATTTGCATCTAAATCTCATCTAAAGAAAGAACTGATGGCAATTTCATAAAAGTCAAATGAAAGAGAGAGATACCTGGGATTAATGGATTGGGTGAGCGTCTGTAGTAGGATGAAGCTTCAATTTCATTGATTCACATGAAAGTGAAACGACTGGGGAAATGGGAGATGGATACCATCACAACTCTTTCCTAGGATTCACGATTGATGGTGATGTTTTAATACCATCGAATGTGGATTGTAACGTATGAAAAGTTGAAGACTGAAATCCTTAATTTAAAGAGGAGATTTATTTCGAGGAGCTTTAATTCGAGAGATAACGGAAGAGGAGGATTTAGGTGGTGTTTGTTTTTTTTCACTATATAGTGATTATCACTTTAAAGTGAAAATCATTTTAAAGTACTTGCACTTTCAAATGTTATTTTGAAGTGATGTGTGTTTGTTTTCTAGGCGCTTTAAAGTGTTTTTTCGAAGTGATGTGTGTTTGTTTTTTCACTTTAAAGTGTTTTTAATGTTACAACTGTCTATTTTATCCTTAGATATGTTTCTTCAATTTTAATCTCAAAATCTATTCTGGGGCGACTTATTATAATTTGGGCTATATACACAATCATTTTATTTATTTATTTAACAAAAAAGTTAATTAATTTTTAACAAAAATTTTAATTATTTTTTTTATAAATATTAAAAAGCTATCAGAAAAAGTAAAAAAAAAATAGAAAAAAAAAAACTAAAAAAAGTTGAAAAAAAATTTGAAAATTTTTTTGAAAAAAAAACAATTTTTATAAAAAAATAATTAATTAATTATAATTAACAAATTAATCAAAATTAACACTAATTAAACAAGGGATAGATTAACCATTATATAAAATAAATGGATAAGAGATTTATTAAATGGTGAAAGTTTAGATTTTTAGGTTTGTGAAAGATTGGGGATAGAGTTTGGAATAGTAATAGTTGTTAAAGAATAAAATGGGTAGTAAGTGATAAATATTTGAAGTGGTAAAATTGAAGTAGCTTTTTGCTATTTCATATTTTGCACTTCAAATCACCACCACTTCAAGTGATAATCACTATATAATCAAAAAACAAACACCCCATTTTTATGGATCCCACCATTTTAAAGACATTTGAAGTGAAAATCACTTTAAAGTGCAAAAAACAAACACCCTCTTAATGAGTTGTATTATGTGTGAAACGGAAAAGGGATATTTAATTTGAGATATATCACACAATCTGCCTAAAACAACCAATTGATTGTTACATGCAGTCCCAATTACCTGGAGTTATTGTTTAACAGAAATGAAATGCCTGGATGACTAACCTCACAATAGTACCCGAGACGAACCTCCAAATAGATTGATTTTCTGGTTTTGATAAAGTTGTTCAGTGGTAGCCATTTGATTCACAGAACTAACAATGATAAAGGTGAACGGTGTTTCCCATATCTGTCTGAAGGTCGGTACCAGGATGAATCCAATTTTTATTATTATTATTTATATACATAATATATTTTTTCTTTTTTTCTTTTCTTTTTTTTTGGCTACATGATAGTTCCCATGGATCCTGCATTTCACGCTTGCTTAGGCGACGGAGACAGGGGAAACACACACATATTGCTATCACAGTATCAATTTTTTTATTGAATAAGAATTAAAAATGAGCTAGAACTCAACACTCTATTTCATCCTGGCGGCGATAACAAATTGATACTGGGCCCCACCAAATCACTTAGAGAAACACAAAATTGCAAAAATAAAAATAGAAAGTGATATGATTCTGATGATTCCGAGAAATGATTGTTCAATGATTATCATGTTATTTCTAACACCTGAGTGCATTCAGAGATGAATAGACCATTTAGCTGGGTACACCAATTCCTATAGATAAGAGCTATGTTTCCATCTACCTAGAATGGTTAGTGTCATCCTGAATCATTCACATGTTTCTAAATTTCGGATTTTTTTTTTTATTGGCATCAATTTTTTGAAACTCTACCCCCAAACTTAAATTTAACATTGTCCTCAATGTTTCAAACCGTGCAACCTAGAAAGGTGTGCAATAAATAAAAATAAGAGAAATAAATGTAAATTAAAGAGAAGGGATTGGAACGTCTCACCTGATTGACGCAAGAAAATCAGTATTCTCTGTAATACACATCAAACGATAGTAATAACAAAGGACACCAAAAATAAAAATAAAGAAAAATCCTAAAAAATAAAAACAAGAAAATAAAAATCTACCTACTGGATATGTACAGATAGAATCCCCATACACTAATAACCTGAAAAATTGGGGATCAACCCAAAATACAATATTTATGAATGATAGTTTCACACTTATATTATTGTGACACGGTGACATTGAAACTATCAAAAAGAATGAATTACCCCCAAACCTAGTTTTCACGACACTCGGAAGTTCGTAAAGAACATAATATGGGGATAAAATATGGATTGGGGAAATATCAATCGGTTTGTGCGCGGTGTCCGGAACAGGCAAATCCTCTGGATATTTGGATGCAAAGTGATCCAACAATACTTTAGAAGCACACAACTCTAACCCTAAATTAGGCAACTTTTGGAAGTCTAGGGGTCTAGAAACATCCTCTAAGTCGGGTGAATGATCTTTTGAGACAGATTCATCAATGGAATCAGGCAAATCATCTACAAAATCATCCACATGGTCATCTATATATTCTGTTTGGAACTGAGAGTCACTACAAAACTGATCATCATCACCAAATAATTTCTGGTGGCGTTCTAGAACTCTCAATCTTTGTTCCAAACTAGACAGTCTCTGATTATAATACTCCTCATCCACATGGTCATCTACATAGTCTGTATGGAACATAGGGTCAGTACAATACTGATCACCATCAATAAATAATATCTGGCGTTCCATAACTCTCACTCTTTGTTCAAGACTAGACAAGTTATACTCTCTAGTTCTAAATTGAGGTGATTGTTGACTTACCGTATTTGAAGAATAACCATGTATGACGGAACGATGTGGATGCCAAGTTCCATACACGCGACGATTAAAAGCACAAATTTCCTTATATCCTGGCCCATACACTAATTCCCCCATCGTCATCTCAGATGGCGTCTTCTGAGTAGAATTCATCATCCTCGAAAAAGTACCTGAAAAGAGATACTAAAGCACAAAACGAGTCAAATAGAACTAAAAATCATAAAATAACTATAAATATATACAAAATAAAATAAAAACCTAAACTACGATTAGAAAATTAAAAATACTAATTACAATATTCCACAACCGCTCCACGGCAGCGGCGCCAAAAATTGATGTGATTTGGAATTACCCAAAATAATAACCGCAATCGCACGGCGTCTAACTAGTAGATAACGGCAAGTACGGGTCGAACCCACAGAGAGCGGGAAAATACTACAATTAATATCTTTAATAACCTAACCAGAAACAATATTTTTGGATTTTTAGATAAAATAATAAAATAATAAAACAGACTAAACTAATAAAAATAAATCTAACGGGAGAGTCGGTAACCAGGGTTTTTCAGTATCCATCACTATTTCTAATTAATTACTGAAATGAAACATAACTCATGAATATTCATTTATTGTTCGTTCTATCGACATCACCTATTATATGTATTAGAGTCGCAAAAATCACTGGGACGCCCTAAGCATGGCGCATCAAAAGCCCTAGTCTGAAGCATACACCATCTAATTGCGTTAGCGAGAAAATAATACGAAGCTAATTGTAGGTTCACAAATAATATCCGGCTCTAAAAAGCATACCCCATCTAAAGATTTAACCAAAGCATGGAATATCTAAAAAGTAGACAAACATATTTATTATCCTATTGATTCTACGCATAGGTTACTGTATTGTACAGAACCGGTGAAACGACAACTAATTTAGATTTAAATCAATAAACAAAATCATGGAATTAATCTATTCAAATCATAATGGTATATTACTTAATAATTCAATTTAATTAGTCTTGTACTAAAAGTGGTTTCAACATAGAACCCTAGTTACACATTAATTAGCTAGACATGGAGATGGGTTTCTTAAAACCCATAAAAATAATTAAGAAAAGTAGAAGAAAATGATTAAACCCAAAAGTATGAGTTGTACACCAGCCGTCTTCCTCTCTTCGTCTGCAGCCTACTTCCTGTACAGAGAACTCTCTCCTTCACGCCTCCGAAAACAGCAGAAGAAAAACTCATGTATCCCCAAGAGAAAACCTGTACAGACCTCCTGTACAAACTTGCCGAAAAACCCCAGCGAAAAAAAAAAAGCCCTAGTTGTTTCTTCTTTTCTTTCTTTTATAGTAGCTTTCAAGAGCAAACCTCCTCTCTCTAGCTGTCCTTATTCTGCCCAAATAGGCAATAACAGCCTAATTAGCCTCTTCTTGGTCTACGAACCAGCCTGTCCTATAGCCTGACATCTTTCTACTGACCACGTTTGTTCCTTTCAGGTGTACAGGCTTTGACCACCAACTGACGCCTGCAAGAAGAAAGAGTAGCCCTCTTACGTCGATCAACCCATTTGATATCTTCTCACCCACGTTCCTTTTGTCCTATTTATTCTCAATGTACTCATTCTTTTCTTTTCTTTATATTTTTCTTTCACGTCTAAAAGGCTAGGTTTGTTGTCTGCCCAATAAAATACAAGAACTCAAAAGAAGAGTACATACCCTGATGCCCACGTGATGTGCTCTCTCTAGGTCTTTTATGTGGCCGTTCACCTTCCACTCTACTTTCTCATACGCCAACTCCAAGAAGAGACTTCACTTCACGTACAAGACTATTACAAACTTTGTCTGCTCGCTTCTTCATTGGCTCATGTCCTCTCACTTTCACGCCTAGCTATAGCCTAACTGTCCCATACTTCAAGAACATGTCAAAAGCCTAGCAACTAAGCAAACTTTTCTTTCACACCAATCACCGGCCAAGCTCGCTTCTTTAGCCTCCTCTCTGTACCACGTGCTACTCTTCTCTATATTTAGTGCATCGGTATGGAATCACTATTTATGCTGACACTATTTTAACTTGATGAAATTACAGTCAATGTGTTTCATAAGCACACAACGATGTGGCAATTGCAAGCAGTGTGGAACTTGGTTGTATTTATAAGCAATAAGAAATAACCACTTGGATGGTTTTCTGATCTGAAATGATTGCAACAACTCCCTGACTCCGATCACGAAAAACATCATTGATTAAACTTCTTCATACTCCGTCTCCACTGCTTCTCTTGGTGGTATCCTGAGTATTAAGTACCTAGACACTGAGAATCAAATTATGTTCCAAATTTTAAGGAGGGAAATGTTTCTTTCTCCAACTAAGACCAGGTAAGTCCGAGATCTTAAGAATTCATTTCATGCCCATTCAGCCATGTTCCGCAAATAGTTCAGGTTTTATGCATAGTACCTATAAAAACATTAAACCAATAAAATTAATATAAACAAAGTACTAGTAAATATAAATTAAGCGGTAATTACTTATGAATTATGACCCTATCACTGATTTACAAGGCTATTTACTAAGCCATGAGATTCTCCTAGCAGACCAACATGTGACTGAACTATCTTATCTTTCCATTAACAATATTCAACGCCAATCATCTTCAACCGTGCATACTCAATCTCACAATTGCAACCAGCAACCAATGACTAATCGTGAAGGATATCAAAATGGTCGTGGTCGTGGAAGTGGTGGCAGTCACAACTCTGTTGGGTATCGTCCTTCGAACTCAGCACCTCATGTATGTCAGTTCTGTAATAGAATTGGACATATCGCTATCCGTTGTTATATTCGGTTCACTGAAGGATACCAATCTGACCAAGCTATGACTAATGTAGTTACTCGTGTTTAGATCTATAATTATGTTGATCCTTCTTGGTACCCTGATTCGAGTGCAACATATCATGTTACTCATGACTTGAGGAACATTCAAAACCAAGCTGAATATAATGGAAATGATGTTGTGATTTTTGGTAATGGAATAGGTTTGCCGATTACTCATACTGGATCTTCTTCATTTGATACATCGTATTATTCTTTTAAAATAAATAATATGCTGCATGTTTCCAACTTAAAGAAGAAATTACTATCACTACAACAATTTACTCGAGATAATGATGTTTATTTTGGGTTTCATCCTAATGTTTGCTTTATAAAGGATCGTATGTCGGGGAAAGTTCTACTAGCAGGAAAGAGTAAAGATGGCCTACATCACCTTCCCTCAACATTATTTTCAAATCAGAACAAGAATGTGTTTATAGGAGTCGGGGAGAAGAAAAATAAAGAAGGGTGGCATCAATGGTTGGGGCATCCAGCCTACAAAGTATTTCAATTAAAGTTACATGTGAGTAACAATATCAACCATCAGTTCTGTGAAGCTTGTCAGTTGGGTAAAAGTTATCGACAAACATTACGCATGACGTAAACCATCTCTCAAGCTCCTCTATATTTTATTTTTATTGATGTTTTGGGACCTTCACCTATTATTTCAACTTATGGGTCAAAGTATTATGTTTTATTTATGGATGATTACTCAAAGTATTCATTGATTTATGCAATTACTTTCAATTCAGATGTGTTTGGAATCTTCGAAAAGATCATAGCCTTGGTTGAAAATATGTTTTCTTGCAAAATAAAAAATGTGCACTCTGATTGGGGAAGAGAATTTCAAAATTTGGAACCTTACTTTGTTCGGTTTGGGATTAATCATAGAGTATCATGTTGTTGATACAGGTCTTACATTAATGGCTCATGCGAAAGTCCCTACTCATTTATGGGATCATGCTTTTGAAGCTTTTGTTTATTTAATAAGCAGATTACCCACTCCTACACTTCAAAACTCATCACTATTTGAAGTTGTTTATCGAAAGAGTCCAGATTATTATTTTTTAAGATCTTCGGATGTCTACCCCTATTTAAGACCTTACAACAAACACAAGATCAATTATCGATCTATTAGATGTATTTTCTTGGGATACAGTTCATGCCACCATGGATACAAGTGTTATGAGCCAACTCAAAGACGTATGTTTATTACGCGACATGTGATGTTTGATGAGTCTTTCTTTCCTTTTGCAGGATTACTAGCTTCTCCACCTACATATGTTAGAACTGATCATTTACAACTCCCGTCTATGTTGGTGCCAACTAAAGTTCCTCAAATTCTACCTAATATAGAAGCTCCAACTTTTTGTACACCATCTGTTATAACACCGGTGTCATCCCGTCCCCCCCCCCCCCCTCCAGATTTGACTTCAACAGCTGCAACATCTACATCAAGTTGTAACCGGGCATTCCATACCATCAAGTACTACCCATAGAGCACCTACTACTCATATAGCACCAAATAACATCAATACCACTCATGGTATGCATACTAGCATTCAAAAAGAAGGTATTTTCTGCAAGTCATTATCCATTGGTTCTCACTGCCAAAGTTCATGATGATGACTTTATTCCGACTTGTGTTTCCCAAGAACTCAAATATCCACATTAGCGAGAGGCTATGATCACGGAGCTTAATGCCTTGCTTCAACAGGGCACATGGACTCTAGTTCCTCGACTTCCTTTTATAAATGTGCTTGGTGCAAATGGGTTTTCACGATAAAAGCAATGTTGTTGGTACCATTGCTCGTTACAAAGCCAGGCTCGTTGCGAAGTGGTATCATCAGCAATATGGGATTGATTATACTTCTACTTTCAGTCCAATGGTAAAGTTTACAACCTTACGAACCATTATTGTGTTTGTTGCCTCTCGCAAATGGGTTATTAGACAACTTGATGTTAATAGGTGTTCTCGAAGATGAAGTACATATGAACTATCCACCAGGATTCATTAATTCCTATTATTCTATACATGTGTGTAAGCTAAGAAAATCCATATATGGGTTAAAACAATTTCCGCGGGCATGGTATACTCGACTAAACCAATTTTTACTCAACATTGGTTTTTGCGGTTCTAAAATTGATCCATCTTTATCCATTTATAATAAGGGTACCATCGTAGTATATTTACTGGTATATATGGATGACTTATTGGTTACGGGTAATGATTCTTCCTCAGATCAAATGATCCGAAGCTGCCAATACATCTTGTGGTAACAAAAATGTATTGTTCTAAGGTATATCAAGGTTAAGTCTCTGGTTCATATTTCGTCGACCAATCCTTCTTAATTCACATCTTTATTGGAATTTTTTTTCTTGTAAAATTCCTTACATAAGGACTCAGAAAATATCGGATCCCCGCCGACACAAGCAAACTGTTGATAAAATTCCAAAATGGCATTTTCTTTTGACCCGATCTTATTTCTCATATTATTTCATTGACTGAGGAAGAATTTGCCATTAAGGATTTGGGAGTCTTCAACTATTTTCTAGGAATTGAGGCTACATAAAACACCAAGGGACTGGTTCTATCTCAACAGAAATACATTCTTGATCTTCTTACTCGAACAAGCATGCAAGATGCTAAGGCTATTTCATCTCCAGTTGCAGCAACCACTCGTCTCACTAGACACTCTGGGGAACCATTTTCGGATGTTTTTATGTATCCTAGTACGATGGGTGCTCTACAATACTTAACACTCACACGTTCGGATATAACCTTTGTTGTTAATATAGCATACTAGTTTATGCACAACCCGACAACGGAATATTGGGTTGTAGTCAAGAGAATACTTTGTTATCTTAAGCATACACTGAATTATGGGTTACAAATTTATCATAGTTCTCCACCTATGCTCTTAATTTTCACGGATGATGATTGGGGAGGTTCTTTAGATGATCGCAAGTCAACTGGAGGTTACGCTATTCACTACGGGAATAATCTCATTTCTTTGAGATCGAAAAAACAACCAACAGTCTCTCGATCGAGTACAGAGTCTGAGTATCGTGCCATTGCAAGTGCCTCAGCAGAAGTAGTTTGGTTGCGTTTATTGTTTAAAGAACTTAGCGTTCCTTTGGTTTCTCCTCCCATGATATGGTGTGATAACATAGGTGTTACCTACTTGACTGCCAATCCGGTGTTCCATACTCGCAGTCGTCATGTTAAAATTGAGTTCCACTTTGTTAGAGACATGGTTGCTAAGAAAGAGCTCATTATGAAGATCATCTCATCTCAAGATCATATTGCGGACATAATTACGAAAGGTCTTTCCACCCCTCGTTTTACACAATTGCGATCCAAGCTCAATCTTGTTGGAACAGACATTCACTTGAGGGGGCGTGTCAAATATATTGCGTAAACTAACAAAGATATTGTGTAAACATATCTTAGCACACATACAACTGTTAGAATTGCTCAAGATAAGGAAACAAGATTGTCACACAATCAATGAGAATATATCTTGTTTCCTTTCTTATGCAAATCTCTTATGTATAGTATGTTGTATATATATAGAGAGGTTTTCTTCTCTCCATGATTCATCCAAGGGAGAACAACTTGTTGTGTCTATACCTTGATATAAGCATAGTGATTTTTTTTAATTAAATGCTAACGTACATAGTGACATTTTTATAGATCATTACGTAGATATACTGAGCAACCTGATCATGTTTCTCAGGTTGTACTTCACCATTATGTTGAAGGACTGGTAGGTTACCCATTGTTTTAGAGTGAAAAAAAATATTGCAAAAGAGTACTTTCAGCAGGTTCGAGAGATCAAAATTGAACATGACGAGCCTAAACCAAGCAATGGTCGTTCATGTCCTGCTTCAGACATAGAGATAGAGATGATTAGTTGATCTTAGGGGATGGAAGCAAAGAAGATTTAGAAATTACTGTGTGATTGGAAATGGTAGTGTGTCGTTTTAAGAATGAATTATTTTCGGGATAGATCTCTGATTCTGCCTTAGTTCCTTGTCGAATGGATGAAGCCATTTATTTATAGTTCTGATAGAAAACACACTGGTTTCTCGTAAGTGGTGGAAGTTGCAAAATAGGTGGAGGAGTAATGATTGCGAAGATTGTAGTGGAGTCATGTCCGAAAAATAAGGAAGACTTGTTTGCTCACTACTCCTCGTACTCTCAACCGCTCTGAAACTGGCCCATTACTTATTAACTTCTTGTGCGTGGATGTTTGCCATAACGTACGATGTCGTAGGCCGCCAGACTAATACCCCAATGAGAATCCCTGTATGTGTTATATTTGATATCTCGTAGAAATAGTGGAGTCATGGACTACCACTATTTTGATTAGGTGAAGTCAATAACTTGTTAAGTTAGTGAGGCAAGTTGCGCAATTCACTAAATTGATAACTAGACTGACCAGTGTCGAGTCTGGTAAGTATAATAGTCATGTACTTGCTTAGAAGTAACATGATGTAAATTTGATAGCCAGGTATCAGCTCAAAACTTATACAACATAAATTTGGAAGTGTTCGAATCCAAGATTACACGAAAGTTCCCAAGGACCAGTCGTGGCGCACTCGAGAGTTCAGGCAAGAAAAGACTAGATAAGTAGCCATATAGGCCTGGTGCTAGCATTAGGCCAGTGACGAAGTAGTGACGCGTCCCAAGGGACGCGTCTTGGATGTGTTGGCACTAGCTTAGGCTAGCGCCGAGGAGAGAAGCTAGTGTGTCCTCGAGGATGCTGCTTTGAAATGAAGCTAACACTGACTTTGTACCAGCAAGGGAAGTAACGCGTCTTTAAGGACGCTGCTTCAAATGAAGCTAGCGCTGACACATCTTTAAGGACGCTGCTTCATATGAAGCTAGCGCTGGCTTTGTGCCAGCGCGAGAGGTAATACGTTCACAAGGATGTTGCTTCCTTAGTGAAGTTAGCACTGGCACCTGAGTAGCGAAATGAATGATGCATCCCTGGGGTATTGTTCGTATAGTTTCACGTCCTCAGAGCATGGCTCTTTGATTATGGCACGTCCAAGATGAACAACGCATAATTTGTGACACGTCCTTGAGCAAAATGCTAGAGTGGCATATATTTAAGGACATGATGTCGAGTCGAGATATGTTCTTTGCGAATCAGGGAATTAAACTGGAATGTGTCTTCAAAGATCAGGCATCAGTTATTTCCAGAATATGCGTATAATAGTAAATTCATGTTGTATAAATAAGAATTTGACTATCAACATTGGATATAGAACAAGCTATAGGAATAACACTACATAACACTCAAGCTTTTATATACTAGTGAGCAATTCATTTAGGAGCTTGAGATTTATTATCTAGAGATTATAGAATATCTGGGAGTATTGCAGCAAGCACCAGTACTATTCTAAGAATTTCATACATAGATGGATACAGAGTCATACATTAATCATGATTATATACATATGTATATATAAATAGAGAGACACGGATGGATATCTATTGTGACTTAGTATATTCCTAGGACTCTTTGCAGAATAAAAATATACTAAGGTTTGATATATTTTGATACCAGGATCATAAAAATATATTTTTTATGATTTTCTCCTTTGTCAAAAATCCACCATCTACACCATTAATATGTTACTTTATCTTATTAACTTTACGAACCGTTGAAAGCGACAAGATTTAGAAATTAGACCTTAAACCACCTTTGTATACTCATCTACCCCCACTCCCGTTATGCTAAGCCACCATCATATACTCTTGTTCCTCCCAGCCCCATTGCTAAGACACCTTTATATACTTCTTTACTTCTTACACCGGTTGCGAAACCACCAACTTCATCTTTTAAACCATCACCAAGTGCATAACATGGAAAATATTTCCGAGCCATAAAAAAATCGTAAAAATTATCAAATCACATCAAGGCTACGAGTGTTTCTTCTAACATCTGCTACCGTTACGATTCCCGTTGATTTGTGGCAGTTAATATTATGTGGCTGTGGATGCCAAGGTTATGAAAAAAATATAAATGACTAATGAAAAACGTTTGAAGGCTACATATTCAACTCAAAATTTGATAAGTAAAAATTGGTATACTTGATGTATCATAGAAACGGAAGCGACCTTTAATGGCACCAACAATAAATCCTTCTGTTGAAAGAAAAAAAAACTACATAATTAACACCTAGCACATCGATAATTCAAAACATACAACTCTTATAATAACTGCATTGAAGGTACCCGGGTAACAAGAAAACCTTTCTGTTTAGATGATGACTTATGGCAGTTACCATATCCCATACACCTGCCCAATCAACAACTCATTTTTTCGAAACTCCCGAAATTGAACTTTTCCCGTTAGTGGATCCACTAATAGAGTATGCATCATTTACATGATTGAACTGAAAAATATAACAAATTAAGACTGAAAAATACTTTATACAAAATACATCAGAAATAAAATAAAATTAATAAATCATGGTCAAATTAGAGGTGACGTCAAGTCATATCGTATTTACAATAATTATTGTGATAGAAAATTTGACGACATTCATCAGCATCACTTGCCAAAACCGAACAATATTGTTCTTGGATTAAACATCGCATCTAAAGATTCAACCAAAATATATTAGAAAAATTTCTATACTGGTTAAATCTGATGCCCATACAGCCACCCAGCAACTCATAGAACCACCTCCTACCAAATCATAAGAAATTAACTCTCATCACTGTCGTGAAGACAGTTCTAATAGGTTATTGGTGATTGTAAGAGGACCAACGAAGCCTGTAAACACTCAAATACCTAAAAGGAAATTATAATAAACATAGCGGTTTAAGAATTCACAATGATATTAAATTAGAGAAATCCTCAGACGAAAACCACTGCAAATTTATAAAATGACAATAATAATAATAAAAAAAAATAACGAAAAATAAAAATTACCTTTGACCACAACCATCCACATCCTTTCTACCCAGTTTTCAATGGAACCCATAAATAAAGATAGTAGGAGGTGGTTTTTCCATAGGGGTATGATGACTTATCTCAGATTTTTTTTCGATCTCTAACTTATGTTTTAGACATAAAATGTATCCATTTAACTATGTTGAGTTATGCGGTTTTAGTTTCAGATTTAGATTTAGAAATTAGACCTTATATATGCCAGACATAATATGTGAGTTTTTCAAACATGGGAGAGCCTTCGCTCGTATGTTCACAACACTTCTTCAAAGACTGGCACGAAAAGCAAAATGTTAAATGACTAAATGGTTAACAACGTCAAGAAGGTTAGTACTGATAAACTCCTCTCTCATTGAATGTGAACACAACTGCTTCCTACCCATGTCTGCAACAAGATTGATTGTATCACTAGAAATTTCTTCTAGGGACATGACTCTTTTGTCAGAAAGCTTCATCCCTTGGGATGGGATAGGTGAACCAAATCCAAAAGTCAGGGAAGGTAAGGTATCCGAAAACAACGCTCAACATAACAATATTTGCTAATGAAAAATGTTTGGATCATACATGATCAAGCAGACTCCATTTGGGAAATCCTTTGCAAAGAAAAATAACTCAAACAAGAACCATTTTTATGGATAACCTCTCAATCTCTTCATATGCCATTCCACAATGGAAACAATTATCCTCATTCATACCTAATATCACACAACATACCTTTCATTGTATTGGTAATGGCTTGACAAACCGTATCACGGGAAATTGGATCCCACAATTTGCACCTTTAAATTCGGACAAATGCCAACCTTTACAGATAATGTTGATATTGTTTATCCAGTTACTCATAATTGGATTGATAATAAAAGATTCCATTTACTCCCTTCGGCAGCAACAAGAGTTATAAACATTCACTTACCTCATGATGGGACATCTTATAAGATCATCTGGCCACACAACATAATCTAGAAGCTACACAACTGCCACGGGATACAAAATTCTAACCCCTAATACCGGTTAATGAACCAAAACCCATTACCATGCACCAACTTCCTAGGGAAGCTTTCATGCCCGTCAAAAATACACTTTTTCTTGTGGAAAGCAACTAATAAAAAACTATTCATTTTTAATATCCTCAATCAAATCTATCTCACCAATACTAATATTTGTTCAAACTGCAATACCGCACCGGAAACAACTGCACATTTTCTTATGCAATGCCAAGTCTCCATGGCAGTTTGCATATCCTTCTCACCAATCTATCTCACCACCCAAATTTTATTCACAAGATATTTATCTCTCTTAACCTCACAACTATAATTCCCTAATTTTTACAGACAAAATGTCCTACTTCCATCACCACCTTTTTTGTTTTCTCTTGTGGTCCTTGTGGCTATCCAGAAATGAGATCATTTATCGCCAAAAATAACAACAACTGGAAAACATTATACAAATAACACTCCAATTGCAACAAGAATTACTGAAGATAGATGGGTGTTGCCCCTTATTCACCGGATATACCTCCATCCGTAAACTTAAAACATACCAGACGACCTACAATGATAATCTCAAAAAGTTAGATTCCCTCGTCTTGGACTGGGATTAAAATTCTAGAGGTCACCCCAAACGGGGCGTCTAGAAAGCACCCTGGTCATGTCGGGGCCAATTTTATTTGTAGATTCATCGAAAACTACTCTGACAACCTTAGAACAACCTCTAGGGGTCACCACCACTTTGATGGATGAAATCTGAACCTTGCAGAACGTCGACAGATAAGCTTTGTACCAAAGTGTACTAGAAACATACTCAAAAATCCTAGTTAGCTTCATTAAAACCATTGTTAAATCGCCTTGATACATCTCTGGTATGGTAACAAAAATCAAACAACGGATGACACAAATCATACATTGGACTATAAACCACAACTATAGAAAGAGAATTCAGGCGACAGATGGACTGGCAAACCATGCAACACGTGAAAGTCATCTAGGAACTTTCTTGACTACAATGTGGGATCTTTTGGTTTATTCTTTTTTTAAATGATATTGTATTTGATGACTCTATGGGTACTACATACCCTCGTGTATCTTTTTTTAGTTTAATTAATTATTTACATGTATCAAAAGAAAATAGTATAATATCAAAGTTCCAGTACTTAATTCTTAGTCGTCCATAGGGTGAATAACAACCACAAACCCAATCTCGAATGCATGTCCTATAATCAGCACATCATTCACCGTCAGATCATTGAACGTACACAAATATTATGTCTAAGCTAATTAGAGTTTGGTTATGCTCACCAACCAATGTGAGAGAGGGTAAACTTCACCAGTACAAGGTGCATGATAGGATTTTGGAATACCTATATATAATAACCGCAATCACACGGCGTCTACAATATAGAAGCGATAAATACTGGTCGAACCCAGAAGGAGCGGGGACAATACTATAATCAATATCTCTAACAACTAAACATAAAATATGTTTTTGAATTTTTAGAATTGAAAAATGAAATAATAAAATTAAACTAAACTAATAAAAAATTCGATGAGAGAGTCGGTAACCAGAGTTTATAGTATCCACCATTATTTATATTCAGTTACTGAAAAGAAACATAACTCCTGAATATTTGTTTATTCTCCGTTTTATCGACATCACTTATTATATGTATAGAGTCGCAAATATCACTGGGACACCCTAAGCATGGCACATCAAAAGACTAAAACCAACCATGCACCATCAAATTGTATTAGCGATAAAATTATACAAAACTAAATATAGGCTCACAAATAATACATGACTATTTTAAGCATGCCTCATCAAAGGATTTAACCCAAGCATAAAATGTCAAATAAGTAGACAAATATATTTGTGATCCCACCAATTATGTGCATAGGTTATTGTATTATACAGAACCGGTAAAGAAACAACTAATTTCATCTTAAATCAATAAATCAACAAACGGTATTCAAGAATTAATCTATTCAAATCGTAATAGTCTAGTGCCAAATATTTTGATTTAATTGGTCTAATATTCCAAGTGGTTTCAACATAAAACCCTAGCTACAAAATCAGTGAGACATGACTATGGAATTCTCAAAACCCATAAAAATAAATTACAAGGGAAAGAAAATTAAACCTATAATCGATACGACAGTCAAATACGTCTTCTTCCCGTCTTTGTGACCCCTGATAACTCACGCCCAAAAGAAAACAGAAAAGTCAAGAAGCATGAAAACACTTCCTCCTCGTTTCTTTTCTCTCCACCCAACCAGGCTTCTCTCCAATCAACCCCCAAAAGTCATTCGCCAACCAATAATTTCTTCATGTCTCTCCTCGGTACCTTCCCCCTTTCACAGCCCCCAACCCCCAGTTCAGACTCGAGAACCAAAAAAAACTCCCCTCAAAACTATTTCGTCTCTTCTTTTTATAGAGAACTCAAAGGGAGTCGAATAACCTATTCTCCCTTGCCACGTCATATTTTATCTAATTCACGTGCTCCTCTAGCCCACCCAAAAATTGAAGACACTTTTTACTTCTCACCACCGACCCCACCAATTCTTTTCTCACGTTCATTCCCTTTTATGTTCCACTTCCACCTACTCTCTGACGGCATCCTGTCAACTTCCACTCGAGTATTGTCTCTACCACCAGCCTCTTACTTTCTTTCTTCTCACTAGCCAACGTCTACTCCATCTGACGCCTTTGGTCCAGAACCAACCACTAAAAGAAGTAGTACAGGGTAACAATTTTATAAGATAGCTAGCATTTGAAATAATCCGTTGAGTTCCACTGGTAATTTATCATGTTTAGCCATATTTATTTGTAACTTCGGGTTTATACATACTGCCAGTTAAAACAATTAAAAATATATTATTAATACAAATTAAAGTACTAGTAAATATAAAATAAGCGGTAAACATGTATAAATTATGCACGTATTAAATACCACTAGCAATATATTTTGCTAGCCCTCGAGAAAAAATAATCTAAAAATAAAATAAATTCTAACTCACTTTCGCAAGAATCGCAACTGCACTTAGCATGTGTAACAAGCCTTTAAACCACTAAGTGGCCTTAGCGGACGAGTTTTGTCTCCTAAGGGTTTACAAGAGATATACCCACAAAATCTATACTCCAACTTTTAGCTACCTGTGAACGATTGAGGATACACACTAAACATGCTATTTAGTTATCCTACTAAATTCTTAGGCTATAAGAATCATTACCTTGTATGAATCCAATTGATGTACACGAGTTTGCACTCGGCGTACTAAAATTCATATAAGAACGCAAAACTCTAATCAAATAATCATTGAACATCCAAAACTGGATTAAAAATTGTCAGCATTCACATTGCTCTAAATCAATCAAATTCAAACACATGGATAGATTGGAAAATGGACATGGAAGTAATGAAGGGTGCATATGTTGACGAAGGTGAACAGTGTTTCCCAGAATACATGTATGTGTCAATGCCAAGATGACTCCTGATGGGTTAAGATACGCTCTCATTGGTCTTAATCCTAATATTAATATCAACTCATCTGGTATATACAAGGGCCCCAGCGGTCGATTTATTTATTAAACATAATTTATTTATTTTTTTATGATAATATTGACTCAACTTCAAAGACTTCATCGTCAACTTTTTTTTCTTCTTTTATTCTGATCTAAATACAATAATGGAACTTGATCTAAAACATTCTACTTCATCCTAGAGGCGACAACAAGGCAATACGAGGCTCCACCAAATCACTTAGAGAAACATAAAATTGCAAAAATAAAACATATGGTTATGATAATTCCGAGATATGTTTGTTCAATGATTATCATGTTATTTCTAACACCTGAGTTAGGCATTGAGATATGAATAGACCATTTAGACGGGCACGCCAATTTCTATAGAAAGAGCTATGTGTTCGTATACCTAGAATGGTTAGTGTCATCCTGAATAGTTCACAAGTTTCTAAATTTTGGAGTTTCTTATTGGCATTAATTTTCGGAAACTCTACCCACAAACCTAAATTTAACATTGTCCTCAATGTTTCAACTATGAAACCTAAAATAGCATGCAATAAATATAAATATGAGAAGCAAATATAAATCAAATAGACGTGATTGGAAGATTTCACCTGATTGACGCCAGAAAAGCAGTATTGTCTGTAACACACATCAAATGATAGTAATAACAAAGAACACTGAAAATAAAATAAAAATAAAAACAAAAAATCAAATGTAAAAAGAACAAAAAATAAAAATCTACCTACTGGAATGTACAAAGAATGACTCTTCGTATAATAACAACCTGAAAATCTAGGGATCAACCCAGAACACAATATATACAAATGACAGCTTCACACTTATGTTATGACAACGTGGAGACAATGACACTATCTAAAACAGATGATTATCCCCAAATCAAGTTTTTACTACACATGGAAGTGAATAAAGAACAAAATATGGGAATACTACTGGGATTGGGAAAGTATCAATTGGTTCATGCATGGTGTCAACAGGAACATGCAAATCCTCTGGGTATTTGGATGCAAAGTAATCCAACAAAACTTTCGAAGCACACAATTCTAGCACTAAATTAGGTAACTTTTGGAAATTTAGGGGTCTAGAACAACCTCTTAATCGGGTGAATGATCTTGTGAGATAGATTCATTTATGGAATTAGGAAAATCATCCACACTATCATCCACAGGGTCATCTATTTATTCTGTCTGGAATAGAGAGTTATTACTAAATTGATCATCATCAACATATAACCTCTGGCATTCAAGAACTCTCAATGTTTGATCCAATCTAGACGATCTCTGGTTATAATACTCTTCATATATCGTTTGATGTGATTATTAACTTACCATATGTGCAAAATCAACCTCGTAGTATTAGGGTTGATACTCATCTGAATAACCACCCATATCGGAATGACGTGGATGCCAAGATACTTGACACGATTATAAGCACAAATTTCCTTATGTCGTGGCCCATACATATATTCCCCAATGTAATCTCAAATGAATTATCCTGAGAAGAAGTCATCATCCTCATAAAAGTATTTGAAAAGAAATACTAAAATAAAAAACAAGTAAAAATAAAAAATAAAAAATAAATTCTAAAATAAAATAAAAATATAACACAAAAAAAAATAAAAAATAAATAAAAACCTAAACTTTGAGTAGAAAATTAAAAATACTAATTACAATAATTCACAACCACTCCCCGGCAGCGGCGCCAAAAATTGATAGGATTTTGGAATACCTATATATAATAATCGCAATCGCACAACATTTACAAAGTCGAAGAGGAAAATACGAGTCGGACCCACATGGAGCAGGGACAATAATCAATATCTCTAAAAACTAATCAGAAAAGTTTTTTTTTGGATTTTTAAAATTGAAAATGAAATAATATAATTAAACTAAACTAATAAAGTAAATTCGATGAAAGAGTCGGTAACCAGGGTTTATAGTATCCACCACTATTTATTTTTAATTATTGAGAAGAAACATAACTCCTGAATATTTGTATATTCTCCGTTTTATCAACATCATCTATTATAGGACACCCTAAGCGTGGCACATCAAAAGACTAAACCCCAAGCATGTACCATCAAATTGTATTAACGAGAAAATTATACGAAACTAAACATAGGCTCACAAGTAATAGTTGACTATTCTAATCATACCCCATCAAAGGATTTAGCTCAAGCATGAAATATCAAATAAGTAGACAAATATATTTTCGGTCCTACCAATTATGCGCGCAGGTTACTGTATTGTACGAAATAGGTAAAGCAACAACTAATTCCACCATTAAATCAATAAACAGTATTCAAGAATTAATCTATTCAAATCATAATAGTCTATTGCCAAATATATCAATTTAATTGTCCTAATACTCCAAGTGGTTTCAACATAAAACTCTAGCTACAATCAGTGAGAGACTATGGATTTCTCAAAACCCATAAAAATAAATTAAGAGGGAAAGAAAATTAAACCAATAATCGATACGGTAGTCAAATACATATTTTTCATGTCTTTCTGATCCCTGATAACTCACGTCCAAAAGAAAACAAAAAAGTCAAGAAGCATGAAAACACCCCCTCCTCGTTTTCTTTGCTCTCCAGCCAACCAGGCTTCTCTCCAATCAACCCCAAAAGTCCGTCGCCAACCAATACCTTTTTCCTATCTTTCCTTAGTACCTTCCCTTTTTTATAGCCGCCTACCCCTAGTCTAGACTCCGGAACCAAAAAAAAACTCCCCTTAAAACTATTTTATCTCTTATTTTTATAGAGAACTCAAAGACAATCAACTAACCTATTCTCCCCCCTGCCAAGTCACCTTTTATCCAATTCACGTGCTCCTTTAGCCAATCCAAAAATTGAAGAAACTTTTTACTTCTCACCACCGACCCCACCAATTCTTTTCTCACGTCCATTCCCTTTTCTGTTCCACTTCCACCTACTCTCTGACGGCATCCTGTCAACTTCCACTCGAGTATTGTCCCTACCACCAGCCTCTTATTTTCTTTCTTCTCACTAGCCAACGTCTACTCCACCTGACGCCTTTAGCCCATATCCATCTACTAAAAGAAGTGTTACCGAGTAACAATTCCATAAGATAGCTAGCATTTGAAATAAGTCGTTGAGTTCTATTGGTAATTTATCCCGTTTAGCCATATATATTCGTAACTTCGGATTTATATGTATCACCTATTAAAATCATTAAAAATACATTATTAATACAAATTAAAGTACTAGCAAATATAAATTAAGCGGTAAACATGTATAATTATGCCCGTGTCGAATACTCCCAACCCTATATTTTGCTAGTCCTCGAGCAAAACTAATCTAAAAATAAAATAAATCCTAACTCGAATTAGTTTCTCCTTATATTTTTATAGTAAAAACAAATGATAATCATATGTAGAACTCAAAATACATTCATATAATAAATCAAGTCATGCTTGGAACTTAAAATTCACCCCAAACAAGTATGTGATTCACTACTCATGGATTTAGTAAATCCCATGACATACATAGATAGGTTGTCAAAACAACAAAATATTTCCTAACTTCCTAAAGTAACGAGTACAGTAGTAAGCAAGGGATATCGTTCCCACGGAGAGAAGAGAATTGTTAATTGTTGTCAAATCTTTCGTAACCAAAGGGGTTTGTGAGTACTAAACTAAATTTTACTAATGAAAGGAAAGTAATTGAAATTGTAATCATTAAGAAGAGATATTGATCAGGGTTTCATTTTCCATCACTAAACTTGTTCAACAATCGATTCGAGTTAATACTCAAACCTTTTCAAACCAAAATCCCTAGAGTACCCCATCGAGAGTATACTCCGGTAAATTTTTTACGTCAACACATGCCATTACAATGAATATATAAATACTACTTAGCGATTAATCTACTGCAGTGTGCTATTAAGTTTAATCCTCCTAGAGCATTAGGTTCTTTGTATTAGGTTAATCAATACAACAAATGTACTAGGAGTAATCCATTTAACATAGGTCAAGCTTCTACATGCAGTGACACGAATATTTTATCGCATTATGCTACTTATGATTCAGGTTATCAATGATTTTGTATCTCCAACCATAGTCTAGCTATAGATATGAATATTATGTTCACTTAGTATGCATCCTAATGAAACAAATATTTAATCATAGTTGGGATATTAAAAGTAAAACATAAATGATAAAAGAGATCTTGAAAAAAATAAAACTAACCAGCCAGATTGATTCACATGTTTAGGACTTCCAGTACATCCCTAATCAATAAAAGAAATTTACCTATTCATGAGTTTATCAAAACCCATAGAAAATATACAAGAGTAGAGGACGAAGAAAAAGAGGAAGAAAAAAAAGAAAAAAAAAATCATGGTTCTCCTCCAAAAGGGGTAAACCCTAATCCACTCTAAAATCCCTTTCTCCTTGTGTTGTAGACATTTTTATACAAATTTTAAGAGCCTATGAGGTCTTCTTATGTAACTATAACAATTTATGGTTTAGAATTTCACTGGAAGCAAGTTTCCTTGATTTAGAAGTCAAAAACATGTCCAAGAAGTCTTATTCATCGTTCTAAAATCGGCAACTTGGACCCCCTAATTTTCCGCCGGTTTGTTAGAGCTAAAAAACAACTCTTTTGTCCCAAAAATGCTAAGAATTGGCGGGAAAATTCCCTACGAACTGCCGATCTTGGAGATCAAAAAACTATATTCTTTTTATTCCAAAAATGCCCAGAATTGAATCCTCGCGATTCATAAAGTCGACAGATTTTCCTTTTACTATAAGTTTCATTGTTGTCTATTTAGATTTTTTACCGCCAATATTACACATCAGAGTGTTAATTTTGAAGGTTATATTAGAGTTTGCTACGACTTAATTTGGGTCAATGGACTAAAAAAATGGTCACTATGATGCAGAAGTCAGTTATCCTTATCCATGCATTTTTGGTAGTAACCAAATTAGCTTTGTTGTTCTTGAAAATATTATTAGTTAGGTCAGCATTTTCACATTCATTTTGTCTATTGAAACTTGAAGAAAAAATATTAGGATCAATTTCTTATTTTTTCAATAATGCCCCAAGACACCTGGGATTCAACTATGGTTTTTTTATTCCCATAAACATGATTTTCAGCTGGTTCTTTTTTCTTTTTTTAACTCAGGCGAACCCGGGGTTCCAGTTGAGTTTGATATTTTTGACCCAGTCAAACCTAAGATTTGATCCTTTTTTTTTAGCAATACAGAACCTGAGATTCGACTGTTTATTTTTTTACCCAACTAATTTTTTATTTTTTTTATGAAACCTCATTTATAAGGAAGAGGTTTGCTACCTACATGCATGCCCCCAGGTAGTTAAGCAAACAAAGAAAGAAAATCCCAATATCCACCATGATGTTGACGAGTTTCGAACCCATGTCATTGATATCATCATCGTACGACTTTACGACTTGTGATGGCTATTTTAGGCATAACAAATTACTTCACTTATTTCCCACTGATATTAACAAGTAACATACCGGTAGTAAGGATCGTTCCCACGAGGAGATGTGTAACTAAGATGTTATTTGAATTAGCAAAATAAGAATAAAAACAAACACTAAAGGATTGGTTTATTATAGATAATAAAATGAAAAGTTGATTAGGGAATCCTTCGTCGTTACCTAATATTAACTCAATCAACATACATATTTATATTTTTTTAAATCACATCATCACCAACCGTAGGGTAGCATATAGCTCAATATTATCCCTAAAATTTCTTGTGTCACTGGATACAGAAGCTCTCGACTACCAGATTTTATTCATTTGAGCCACCAAGTAGTAGCTCACTCAAGGTGTAATCCAATCAAATGCTTTGGGGTTTGTTAATATAGGTTGATCCTAGCAATTAAACTCTTGGTTAAATATCCACTTAATTACTAGTGTTAGCTTCACTCCCAATTGCTCCACAAAATGCTCTGCAAGATCATGTAATATCTATTTATGTAGAGAGTTATTCGACTATTACACGTACCTCACAACTTTGAACTAGCATTAGGTTAATCACTAGGTTAATTCATCTTGCACTCTAAACAATCAAACAATCAATTTTGAACATTAGATATGATGAAGACAAGGGATAAGATGACTAAAACTGCAAATAAACTTGTAACTAATCAAGCTTCATGTTCAGAACATTGAATTCATCCTTAATCAACAAAATCAACTGCTCATGGGTTCATTAATCTTCTTACTACTAGCTTTTCATCCCTCTTTGTGATATCTAAAACTTCTATTTTGTTTAGAAGTGTCTCTTAAATAGTATCTAAGTGTTGATGTGTACATGCTCGAATCCCGTTCGAAATAGGTTACAAAGACTTGCCAAAATAGCACAAAATTACCAAAACCATGTAATTCACATCCAAAAAGTGAATCATAGCCAAGTGGGTTGTATGTGTGGAAGAAGGAAAGCCCAGCCCAATTACTTTTCTCGTTCATACCCATGGTCTATAATTCCTGATTTCTCGTTCATAATTGTGGATGAGAATAATTTTCTTCTGTTTATATTTTTCTCGTTCACACCTGTGAACGAGATTTCCTGATTTCTTGGACATGAGTTTGTCTTTCACGCTCAAACTTATGAGCGTGAAATATCTCCTTCCTTGATTGCACCTATGGACGAGTATGCCCTAAACTCATTTTTCTCCATTTTGTCGCAGATTCTTCACACAACATGGTTTTGGGTCCTTATGTACTTGTATCACTTCATTCCATAGGTATTTTTAGAGTTATTTCCATTAGTTTTGGATGATATACCTAAAGAAAACAAACAAAATAGAAACCAAGAGTAATATAAGATTATTTACACAAAATCTAGCAACAATATTTAAGAAAATAATACTACGAATATGTAAATTACGCAGTTATCAACTTGACCCAACTAAACTTGAGACTTGGATGAGTAGTTTTACTTTGACCCAACTGAAGTTATGGTTTCTCTGGGTTTTTTTTTGTTTTTTTTTTTTAACTTAGTCGAAGTTAAGGTTTCAGTACTTTTTTATAAATTTCCTTTATGTTTATTGAAAAAAGAATAATTTACGGTTTAAATTTAAAAGGTAATTTAATACTCCCTTTGTCACAAAAAATAATTTACAGTTTAAATTTAAAAGGTAATTTAACTCCCTCTGTCATAGGAAAAATGAAAATAAAAAAGAATCATTCTTTATGGGATGGAGGGAGTATTTCTTTAGTCTTATCCTATTATCCTGGACGAGAATAACCCTCCAGAACCCAACCCCAAAATAATACACAATAGCCCCCAAAATAATCAGTCTTAAAATTAACTGTTCAAATGGGTCGGTGGGCGGGAAATTATTGTCGGATTTCCCTACTTAATGAAAAGTACATTTTGAATATTTACATTAAAAAAATAGATAAAGCTTCCTTTCGAAGTTTGATCATGCATAAAACAATTCCAGAACCGCCACTGCTACAAAAACTTCATCTTCAAGCTCAAAGATCACCACCACCGTCACCATGGCCGCCATGTCTGAGGTTGCCTCACAAAACACAGTTTACTACGCCATATTTCCGGATAAATCCATGATCTAGCAAGTCTATGGTCTGATTCCATAACAAAAGATGAGTATCAAGAAATTACTTCTACCTTATTTTTACTTCACCTTAAGATTCTTGATATAATCTCTCCTTATGTTACTGATTACATATAGGAACATGAACCATTCTCTCTTTTATCCCTCTACTATTACTGATAATCCAATCCCTAACCTTGAAAATATCCCCTGTTTATATGGACATACCAGGTTTGGTACTAACTTTGAAAATGAGTGGTTTATTGTTTTTCTTCTCGCTGAGATCTCAAGATTAATTCGTAATGTTACAGTTAGGGTTTGGGACTCTCATGGTGAGTTTCTTCTCTTTCAAAATGCTTCATTTCTTCCTAGTTGGCTAACTCCTGAGACTAGTAAAAAAAGGGTTTTTATTAGATTTGGAGAAGGTGGTATTGTGCATGAAGTGAATATGGCTCTGGGTTCTAGATTAATTGAGATTTTAGGGTTTTCGCAATCTCCCACTTATGATGTCGGTGCACCAATGTATGTTAGATCAGCTTTTAAAAACAGGATCTCTGAATGCCCAGAGAGAGCGAAGTTGAATATGCATCAGATTAGGGTTCAGGTTCCGATTTCTATTGCAAAAGTTTTGCAACATGAACCTTGTTTGGTTTTTTTGGCAATTGAGGGGTTTTGCAGTAGAGATGGGTCAGAAAATGGAAACATTTCTGAAAAGGACTGAATCTACTGTCGATGGTGTTAAGAAAGAGGAGCTTGTTAGATTTCTGTTAGGATGTCTAGAGCAATGTATGTGAAATTGGTTAAACAGGAAGAGGCACCAAAATGTTATCCGGTTCCACCTAAAACTGATAGTTCACTTTATGTTGAAACATTATTGGGTATGAAAATTACTTGTGGGTTTGAGATAATGTATCAGAAAAGTACTCGAGAAGGAAAAGGAGGAAAAGGGATTGCTACTTTGGAGTCTTTTAAGGAGAGTTTGAAGAGAAGTGGATATTTTAATGGCCTTCCCTCTGGATCGAACAAGTGTCATCGACTTACAAAAAAGGTGGAACAATACTACTTAAAGAGTTCTGTGATTTCTAAGGAAAGGTATATCATGTTTTCAATTTAAGGTCATTTGTTTTACAAACTCAGAGAATATTGGCTCATACTCTTGTTTGTTGGTTTTTCAATTTTAAGGCATTTTTTGTGTTGGCCAAATTATTTCATGTTTGGAGTTCTAAACTTTTCAGTTTTATGCATATTGCTTTCTTATTTCAGGGAAATGATGAATGAACCAGTTAGTCGCATTGATGAGATCCTCTTGTTGCCCAATTCTTCTGTAGAATTTAAGGGTCTTGGCCTTCTTCCTTCGGATGATGATGCCTGGCTTTATGATGAAGAGGACAAGTCCAAGTCGGCCATGGTAGAGAGACAGAAACAGGTAGAACTTTTCGAGTTTAAAAGTAAGGCCAAAAAGGAGAAAGAAAAGACAGGCGCCGATCAGTCTACTGAAGAAGGATCATCTTTGGAAAGTGATTCTGGTTAGTTTCCCTGTTTCCTAAGATGATATTGATAGCTCTACTATGCTATCCTTTTTTTTAATGTTTATCACTTCTCTTCAAACTTACAACTGTACAGCAATTCTCTTAATCCTCAATGAGTCAATGAGTGGCGGTGCTACAAGTTTTATTTATCTTCTCTAGGTAGTTGTCTTGTTGGATGGATTTAATTAAATAAAACTATTGCAAGTGTTTAGATTCTCAAAAGGGTACTACTTCAAAGAAGTGATTGGAGTGCAAGTTACTTAATTATGTCTCTTTACTAGAACTGTTGATGACTGATAACTCTTACATGATTGAATGCAAGCAGATTGCGATGGAATTCTGTTCGGCTTTGATAGTGATTTTTCGTACGACGACTTTACAAATCCTTTCTTGGATATCTACAATGAGGTAAAGACTAGTACTTTGTAGGAAAAGTCAGCTTTTAAACTAAGTTCTAATACCACCACGCGATATTATATTTCATCCGCATTGCAATCTTATTATTCGATAATGTTGACTACAAAAGTCTCATCTTGTCCGTGTTGCTGGTGCAATTGCAGGATTCTGATGATGAGTTCAACCCCTTGGAGGCTGCCATCTTGTCTGGGCTCATGGGAGGATTACATCTTCCTAACGATCGCTGCAGACGTAGATAGACTGTGTCTCCTGTGGTTCAGAACTTCAGATGTTCAACATTCTGCACATTTCATTTTGTACATTGTTGTCAAGCTTGCATTAGTATGTGACTCACTGATTCTAGTTTCCGTTATGAAGTAAAGAACTTCAGATGTTCAACATTTTGCATGTTTCGTTTCGTATTTTGTAGTAATCTTGCAAACTGTGTTAATATTCAATTAGTATGATACTCTAGTTTATGCAATTAAGTAAACTCATGGTGTATGTTTTGAAGTGAACCCCTCAATGTTTGGTTCTTACATACAACAGTTACTTTCCCTACAATGTTTTATTTGTAACACTATCAGAAAAGGCCCCTAAGATCAGAAATTGATGTTTAATTGGAGATTTGGTTAAGAAGTACAACATAAGCATGAACAAACACGTCTCACCTTTGAAATAATTTACAAAAAAAAAGAAGAAAAGAAACATGAAATCAAATCTATATTGGGGGTAATCCATCTGCTAAATCAGTACTGTTGTGGTGATGGTGTCTGTGTAATGCTGGGTTGATGCACAAGAAGATTGATGGTTTCTTTTTGGCTGGTTTACTTCCGAATAGGAATGACCGCAGAGGAATGCGAGGCTTTCCACTGGACTGCTTCCCGGAAGAACTCTTACTCGACCCAGAAAACTTATATTCATCATTCAGTTTAGCTAAGGTCTTCTCAATATCTAACTGCAGGCTATTTACATGATCTAAACCAGCTTGAAGTTCATCTGCAACTTTGTTGTTCTCTTGTTTCATGTTCAGAACTTCCCCTTGGAATTTGGCTGCCTGCACACTAGTCAATTCAATGTCGTCCGAAGTAGTTTTACTGGAACCCATCTTCAATACTTTTGATATCTCTTCTTGTATGTCACACAGAGATGAAAATCTACATTGCAGCTCATCTTTCAGTAAGGTGCTCTTTTCCAACCAGACAGTTAATTCCGTCTGTATCTCTCTCAGGTGCTTGTAGATCGGCCTTGTATCTGATTTTAGAGATCGGCTTGATCTTTCTGAACGATCCGAGCGTTCTGGGCGATCTGAGATACTTTCCTTACCCTCTTTAGAACTTCCTTCTTGCTTCTTTTTATCTTTCAGTTGTGAAAGTTCAGTTTGTAAATCTTGAATTGAAGTTTGGAACTTTTGGATTTGGTGAAATGATGTACTGAACCTTAACCAGAATTTGAGGTTTTCCTCCAAAAGTTCATCAATATCCTTTCTGAATTTTTCTTCGATGGTTGAAAGAACGTGAGGTTCATCAACAATAAGCATCTTGCTCTCTTCTTGTTCTTCTTCTCCATGAGTTTCTGCAGTCTTTTCTGCTCTTGTTGGGGATTCAACATTTCCATTATCTGAATTCATGGAACCATCTGCGACTGACCTTCCCTCTGTGCTGTCACGAGGTCTGTTCATCTGTGAACCTTTACCTTCAGCTACATGAATATCAGTACTTCCTTCAAAACTTTGTTGCATTAAGTTCAGTTTCTGACGTAAAGCTCGAATTTCGTCATCCTTTGTAGCATTTGAATTCTTCAAATCCCTTACTTGCATTATTCTTTCAAAAAGAGACTCTCTATGTTTCTTCTCCACTTCTGTGAGTTTCTTCTTAACATCTTTATAATTCCGAAGAATTGAAGTGTATTCAGATAATAAAAGTTTCTCCCTGTCTTCCAATCCATGTAAGAGTATTTTCTTCCAGTCTATAGCTGGATCTTGGTCGTCCTCTTGCTCCTGCGATTCCACATCTGGATCACCAACTCCAGTTTTGGACAACTCTGTATTCTCAACAGCATCAAGTTCATTTGGTTTCTCGTATTTTTGGGATACGGCTTCGAGATCAACCTGGGTCTTGGATCGTTCATGGATGACTTCCGATCCATTAACATCCTGATTATCACATTCCTTCTTCTTTGACAAACCATCAAAATTGACCTGAGTCGTTGATCGTTTGTGGCTGGATTTCTGATCAGTTATAACATCATCAATACCTTCCCCCATTTCTGTTTCTGTTTTGGCAGACGTCGCCACCAAATCGTCCCTTGAGTTGGCGATGTCTTCGACCTTTACAAGATAATTATGTGACTCCACATTGAGAGGTGATAAGGCTTCGACTGGAGTGGCCACTTCTGTTTGTAAGGATTCCCCAGTAGTATCTCCTATTTGCTTCAAATCTGGCGTTTGTTTTCCTGTCAGTAATGAATCTGTAGTTTTTTCAGTTTGTAGAGAATGTGCCATGACATTTTCTGTTTCAATTGGATCCGTAGGTGTTTCGACCTCTTCCTCATCTTCCTCTTCCTCCTCGTCTTCTACCTCCTCTTCCTCATATCTCACACTTTGTAATTTCTCTGTTAATTGATCAAGGTTACAACGCGCTTCAATGAAATGTGTTTGAAGGTTATTGTTTTGGTTCTCAATATTCTCGTTCACATCCTGAACATCATGGAGTTCCACCTCCAACTTCCTTAGCTTTTCAGCCAAGCCCTGCAAGTCCTTTGTAGGGGTCAATTTTTCTTCCTCCAATTGATCCAAGTGCGTATGAAGCTCAGTTGTTTCTGATTTTAATCTTTTCATTAGAGCATTCTGAGATGAAACTGCAGTTTCCAAGCTAATGACTTTTGTTACGAGTTTATCTATCTTCTCTGCAAATTCTCTTACAGTGATAGATGAATTTGTATCTGTTTCAATATGCTCCTTGATTTTCTCGCGGATTGATTCTAGTCCCTTTGTGTCTTGACTAATATTCTGAACTACCTCTTCCAAACTGTTCAGGCTCGAATTAGCAGCCAAGGATATTCCTTTGTCGGGTAGCTTCTGTTGATCACTTTGATTAGGAAGTAACACAAGTTTCAGATTCTCAAACTTCTCTATTGCTTCCTTAATCCTTCTGTGCTCCACTCTCGTATCTTCAACAGATACATTTTGTTTCTCCAGCAATTTATCCAGGCTCTCCTGACATGACTTTAAAGCAGTTGCAGCCATCAAACTTCGAGCCTCGTCATCCTCAATAAACGTGTTCACACGGAATTCGTCTTGCAAGTTGCACACTTCATCTTGCATTTCTCCAATCTGCTTCTCAATTTCATAAAACTTAGCAAGTGAACTCTCATATGAGCCCTTGACAAATTCCTTTTCAGTCTGTAAAGCTAGTATCCCTTTCTGAAGCTTATCAATCTGTTCAAGTGCCTCAGTTTTGGACATCCTAGAATTAGAACCTGCTGGGGTTGGGGAAGGAATACTCTTGGCTTGTACTCTCTTCGTGGGTAAAGTGAGCAAACCCTTCACATCTTTTTTCGGGATTTTTGGAACTTTTGGAATTTCCTTTTTCGGTGGCTCAGGTGGAGGCTTCTTCACGAGTTTACCAGGGTCTAATTTGTGTTGTCGAGGTGGAGCTCTTGGGGTACAGCTATCTTCGTCGTCGTCTTCTATTGCGAACTGAACTTGTTCGGGGAAAACAGTGGCAATTGTGTTGTTAGCATTTTGCAATTCTCCTGAGATGTGATTATATCTCTCAGCTAATGCCTTGTATTGTCGAAAAGATTCTTCAACAAAGCTTATTAGTTCTGGCCTCTTTCTATAGTACATTTCTGCTCTCTTTGCAAAGGAATCTCCATCATCTTGAAGGAGTTTTAAAGTGACTTTCACTTTCTCATCCATGTCTGAAATTCAAACAGTTTAAGTTCAACAATTCCGACCAGAAAATAGAAAGAAAGACTACAACGTACGTAATCTATGTTAGAAAATGTCTGCAAAAATATGAATCATAGGCATTTTGATACTTCTCCTTAGAGATAATGATTTAACATTCTGAAATGAGAAACAACTTTGTAACCCTTTCGTAGTTCCATTTTGAAAAACTCATTCACTATCCTAGCACAAGCAAGAATCAAAATCTTAGACCAATGAAGATAAATGGCAGAACAACTGGTACAGACGCTATTAAGTATCAATTTCAGCTATATCTATAATACATTGGCCGACAACAATGAGTTTTGTTGTACCCTCGCAAAACAGTTCCTAGGCTGGTTTTACAATGAAATTCAGATGCATGGTTCTCTTGTATTGGTTTATAGCCCTACATTTTCATTGCACCTCTCTTTTTTATTTTTGTCTCTATGAAAAATGTAACAAACTCAAATTCCATCCCATATCTTCATTAGGGAAAATAAAAACAATCTTACGAAACCAAATCTCTAACCAGATTAAAGGAACCCAAACATTGCGTTCTTAACTCAGTTTCATCAAAATAAATAAGAGATGAAATGGGGTACCTTGTAAGTTTTGTTCTAGCCATTTTGATTGCTTGGTTCTGATGTGGCTAGCCCACCACCATGAATAAGCATTACTTGCGGCTCTCTGCAACATATCTCCGTCTCTGTGTTTCTCCCCCTCTCTTTCTCTCTCTCTCAAAACCAAAAATGAAGTAGAATTTCTTTTTCTTTGATCAGCGGAAACATATTGAAGGGAACATGTAAAGAAGAACGATGATAATCAAGTGCACAAATAAAACATCATAGACACAAAAAGATTGTTTTCTGTTTTGCTGAATGAAAAATCTATGTTGGGGCTAAACATGGAAAATGTTTGAATCCGAATGGAGGAGAGTTTATATCGCCTCTATATGTGGACAACTCTGTCCAAATTCATTCTCACCTAAAAAGTACCGTAGCCCTTACATTTAGCCCCTACACATGGCAGATGGTGACCATAAAATAAAATCCATAATACCTGTTTTTAGTAGTCATATACTATGGGAGTCACTTGTTCAGCCTTTTTGGGCTGCGCCTGTGTGGACACTGCATATTTTTGTTTTTATTTTTTATTTTTGAGTATTAATCAATTTATATTAAAAGAAAATCGGCTAGATGACACGTACTAGGTCGTCAGAGGCTGTCCTAGACGGGTATAGTCTCCAAGTTCAATGGCTCCCAAAACACAAACCTTAGAAGAAAATATACAAGAACGAATATAAAGACACGCATGTATTATCTTCTTAAATCTTATCAAGAAAAATCTACCGAAATAAAATCTTGATGAAGGAAAAAAAATACGATGTAATAGGTTCAAAAACCATTGTAAAATCAAAACTATCTAAAAGACAAAACTATTCATAATTCTTCTGGATCATAAAATTTTTTTGTTCTCCATCAATACTTAATAAGCTGTTTTCTAATATTGACAATATATATATCGCCAAAAGCCAGTCGTGGAAATTAACCGTCTTCACTATTGATAAAGCTATCAATATATTTTTTGCCCTGAGCCCTTCTATCAATAACAAGACTAATATGATGGCTTATACAGGATAGGAGATTCATCCTCTGGGCGATTGAGTATGCCGGTTTACCGGACACTGCATTTGATTGCTTGTCCCTGCCAAAGCAGTTCTGAGTTTTAACCGACCCTCACATGTTCCTGAAGCTAGCACACTGACACTACATACAAAAACAATGAGAACGAGAAAAGAACACAACAGAGATGAGCAAATTGAAGTTTATATACATAGGAGATATAAAGTTTTGTATGTACATGTAAACAATACAAGTAAAGCTAGAGGCATTATCAGACCAAGCTTTCCATATCTACAATAAGTTGTTATTTACAATAATTAAGAAAAGAATCTAGAGATGACCAACATATATACAAGTCCACACCCAGGCCTCATTTTTGTTTAAGTTTAACCGAATAAAAAAGGATAGTAGATTCCAGAGAAAGAAGATAATCAAAATTTACAAAACGAGCCTCTATTTATCTTCTCCTGTGACTGATGTCTTCAAAACAAAAAGGAGTTTCTGAAGCAGTTGTGATTCTCATCCTTCGTTTTAAAGTCCTCTCACTTGCAGCTGCTTCTTTAACACCATTTTCTTAAATTTACACAACCTTATAAACAAGCTAGAACTACACTAAGCATCAATCGTTATCAGCAAGCATCTCCTCACTAGCAAAAGTCTTTTTTTCTCTTGTCCTTCACATTTATTCCTTTTTCTTGTTTTTTCCCTTTTCTTTCTTTAGAGTTGTAAACAGCAGAAACTCCATTGATATTGACTATCAGCTGTTTTGGAGAGAAGTGAGCCACTGCTCCATGTACTCTGCAGATCAAATCACATCATAATTAGGAAAACATCTTAGTTTGGAGTAACAAAATCTCAAGGTCAAAAATAAAAAGCACAAGAAAAGAAAAACACCCTGAGAATGCAGCACATCCATCATAACATATGTAGGTTTGCTCAAATCTCCAACTATAGAAAACTACTTGGGATATTTCTCATCTTTACCAACTGATTTGTAGAGAATGTTCCATAATTTAACAATATATTGACAGCAAACAGACAATCACATTTACTTATATGTGAAGTACTTTGAAGTTGGAAGTATATTTTCTAAAATGAGAAACAAAGAGACTTTAGTAGATAAATTTGTCGCTCAACAATGACAAGACAACCAAAAGGACCACAAAGTGGTGCTGTCAAACTAATTAAACCAGTGAAGGAGAAGATTATGTATTAAAATATATGTTTGGCAAGTGAAGGTTCACATACCAAACATTAACACTAACAACAGAATATAACCTGAGATGCTTCATACCACACCACACTAAAATAAACATTATGATTCCTAACAAAAACTCTATTCAGATAGTTTCATAATCACCACAAATCCAAAAATTTATCTAAACGACAACATCTTAAAGAATGAAACAGATTTACCATATACCAATAAGAGGATACTCATGCAAATCGCAAATAAGAGAAACGAATATCATATATTGAGCAATAAGTAATCACATAGAAAGCAAATACTGATGAGAAACTACCAATTTGCAATTTGCAAAATCATATTGTTTTCAATAAAATTGGAATGACCCGACAGCGATACTACACATATTACTCTAAAACTTTACAGAACTGAATTCATTCTTCAAACTTAAAAGTTACTTATTAGTCTTTCTATTCTCAACTAAGCAATAAGTGATACACATGTTTTTAGCAATTTTATGCACATAAAAAACTTTTTATGTTAAGCGAAACAATCAACTACATGATTAACCAAAAGAACACCAAGAAGAAAATATGTCCAAAAAGAGTGATTCTTACCAGCTGAGCATCTATCAGTAAGCTCAACAATAGCACCCAAAAGCTGATTTCTTGAATTCCCACTATTATCAACAGAAACATCTCCTCCACGGGTAGCAGTACCAGCACGTCCATAACAAGGAACTAAAACAGCAAAGCTTTCAGTTTCATCGTCACTTATAAAATCAAAGCCATGAGGTTCCATCCAACCAATAGACCAATCTGAATCATCTGATTCAGATCCTGAAAAACAACCACCATCTGATGGTACTAAAACAATATCATATTCTCTATCAATTCTTCTCTCATCTCTACTCTGCCATTTTTTCTTACTTCTTCTCGAAGGCATTTTCACCGAAGAAAATTCTCTAACGCCTGAATTCAAATCCAATGAAGAATTTAAACCATTAGAAGCAGCACAAGCAGTCTCATTCTCCTTTCCTCTCCATAACCACCATGACAATTGAGGAAATGCTAAAGCCATGGAAAATTGACCTTCAAATGAAATACTCAAATTAACTGAAATCAATATTAGTAATACTGAAGAAACAAAATAGGAATAACTTTTAACAATCAAAAAACAACCACAACCACTTCAATATATTAAAGTAACAAACAAAATAATCAAAAAACAAACAAAATAAAAAGAGAGGAAGTCCAATATTTTTGTCGTTTTAGTGAAGAAAATTAAAAACAAAAAGAAAGAAAAGTTACTTTTGCATACACCAAATTCGTTGAAATCGTATGTTTCAGAAATCTGATGATCGATTATGTAAAAGCTGTTCTCAAGGAATTGAACAAAATTGAATCAGAAAATCTGCAGGCAGATAAAAATGAATATTTCTTAAACAATAGTAAGAATAAGAAATTTTTAACGAAGAAACTGACGAGGAATCGCGGAACTAGAACTTTCATAACCCTAATATTTCTTCTTTCTTTCTTAGTAATTTCGATCTCTGTCTAGTGCTTCATTATCTCTCTCTCAGAAAAAGAAAATGGTTTTTCTTCGAGTGATTATGTTTTCCACTTATTAAAAGGATTGATTGATTGACGTGTTGGGATTCACTAAAATCAAATCCTACGGTTAAATTCGATTACTGTATTTGATGTGTTGAAACCCGTTAGATCTTCTACAATTAGATTCTCTAACGAGTAACGATTGATTTGGAACGATAAGATTTCGGGAAGAAAAAAAAACTCCATGACGAATCGTGTATTTTGACCAAAATCTTAACCAAGTACGTAAAGTCGGGTCAGATTGAAGTACAAGTTAGAACTTAGAAAGGAACTAATCTTGTCCATCGTTAGTAAATTCACGAATTGTATTTGTGTTCCCGTCGGTATGTTTGAAATTTCGATTTAGTTTTCTTAACTTTAAATCTAAAACGAATTATATACATATTTATGAATTATTAAACTATACAATTCGTGTAATATTTTGTTATATTTTGCTATATCATCATAAAATTATCATTCTTTATTATATTTTTTATTTTTAAAGTTTTGTATATACTAATTTGATCATTATATCATCAACGTACGTGTTGTTTGCTGATTATGTAAACTATAAAATTAGAGTATCTAACGCGAGACTATGTTAAAAATAATATTTTTTTACTGGTTAATATATGCCGAATTCGTATCTCTAAAATAATTATGCACGTATATATGTCATTACGAATAATCTCTGAATCACGAATCGTTGATCGAATAGTGGACGGATTTGTATTTCCGACTAAACATATAATAATTGTACGTTTGACGTCCCGAACTTACTCCGTATCCCGAATTACTAACTTGGATCTTGACTAGTCGCCTCATTAATCATCAGTAGGAATTACTATTTGGTACTAATTTAATGGGCTTGTTTAACGGCTGGTTCATCCATTATAATGGGTTTAACTGGAGGCATAAAAAAATAATTTTGGTCAAAAACAAAAATTCTTCCAGGGTCCACACATATGGGGGTGTGTTATAGCATATTTAAATTTTTTCAAAATTAGCCTTTCCTGTGATAAATATATATATATATATATATACCGATATAATGGAATATCCATTTATACTTCGAAAATGTTTTTTTTCTGCCATTACTTAATTAGTTGGATTATCTTGATTAGCATATGTTGATGATCTTTTTTGACATCTGCTTGACGAGCTCAAACTTAAGCTATCGCTTGACCCAACCCCTTTTATAATGTTGTAATAAGTTTTTGACATCTGCTTCTAACTTTTCTCAATGACTTTCTGATTATTTGGTGTATCAGAACGTTAGGAATACATTTCCAAAAGAGGCTTCACTTATCTTTTCCAAATGGGCATCACTCAAAGTATGGTTTTTTTACCTAATTTTTTTGCTTACAAGAATATGTAGTGTTGTCAAACCAGATATATATAATTTTCTACCGGATTTTTTCACAATTTGATCCGCAAACTAACTAGTTTTGTTTTGGTATAACATTTATGCATTGGAAATATATAGGATCTAAACAAACAGAATCATATGTGCAAGCGTATAAATGGTTTTTCATGAGTATGAGAGATATGTACTGCAAATTCAAAATTTCTAAATCAAAGATATGCAAGCATAAATATAGTGTTTTCATCAGTATAGGACATATGTACTGCAAATTCATAGTGTCTAAACAAAATAAAATCATAGATGCAAGCATAAACACGGTTTACTCATCTGTATGGGAGATATGTACCGGTGGATCATTGTCCCCAAAACTAAAATAACAACTAGCATTGGTTTTTTCAAGCATAGATTATGTTTTTCACCAATATATTTAGAAGATATGTATTGGTGGATCATTGTTTCAAAAATAAAAATAACAAACGACATGTTATCTTTTGATGATTTTTTCAAGCATAAACTGTGTGTTTCACCGACATAGAAGATATATACTGATGGATCATCGTACGAAAAACAAAAATAACAAACAAAAGTGAAATAAAACATACTGTAATCTAGTACCTTTCTTTGATTTCTTTGTTTTTTTTATTTACTGGTCGTTGGTGTTTTTTTGGTGTTGATGAGTCTTCCTTGAAATAGAGCAGTATTATCTTCCTTTATTACTTCTTCTTCTTGAATCCTTATACTGATCATTTTTGTTGTTACCATTTTTTCGATCTGATTTTCAAAATCAAAAGGTTAAGACCTAGATTTTGGTTTGTGTTTTCCAGGTTTTGGTTTTGGTTTCTCTGATTCAATTTTTTGATTTTGGTTCCATTGATTCGATTTTATGAAAAAGGAATCTAGGTTTTAATTTTGGTTGTTTTGGAACCGTGGAGAAGGTGGTTTTCTTCGCACGATCTTCACACGTTCGGTGTAAAGGTTATGAGGGTCATTTCCACATTTTAACATTTTTAGATATCCGTATAAATATTTTTTTTTTGGACCCTACTATAAATACTTATGTGGGTCTATGACCAAATGATCAATTTCCCCTGTTTTTATCCCACTACTATATGAACCAGACGAGAATAATCCTAAAACCCGAATTCTCAAGAGTTAATAATGAAGGAGGATCCGTGCACACTCCTATATATATACTATCTTACATAATTTATGTCATTTTTTCTATAAAAATCATACGACAATAAATATAAAGCTAATATTTTGATGGTACGTTCCTCTTATAAGGCTTTGTATTTCTGCAAAAAATCAGCACAATCTGAGGCGTATAACACTACCATCTACTACTTTGAAAATCAATCGTTGAAAATTATCGGTTGGAATTAAGATTGATAGATGGTGAGAGGATTGTGCTAATTTTTGGTAAAAATACAAAGTCTTATAAAAAGAACATGCCATTAAAATATTAGCTTTAAATTCATTATCATTTGAATTTTATGGAAAAAATAGCGCAAATACGATACGTTGTTGGGTTTAATGTAAAACGTGGTTCAGTAATACAAGAAAGAAAACTTAACTTTGCCTATTTCGTTCCATTTTTCCATCAAGAATGAAGAACTAACAAGGAAACTGGAAAGAGTTTTTGACAGCCACGCTTTATCTCGTTATTTACAAAATTCTCCTTTTATCTCCTCCTCTTTAAAGCAAACAATGAAATTGAAAAAACGCTAACCAATTTAACGGAATTTGGTTAACCAAACGGAGTAGAGACTAAAATGTTTAATGGAATAGGATGTCGAAGTAATAAAAAATATTTATGTGGACTTAAATAAAAATATATTACAAATCATTTATTTACGAAAACGCTATTTTTATGAAAATAGATATAATTTTTTGAAAAACTTCATATATTCTAACTATACGTCGGATTGTTATAAATTTTATACATTTAGAAAACTCTTTGAATTATCTACACAACAAATATATATAGCGATATCAAATTTTTTATTTTTAATAAATTTATATTTTTTCAAAAAATAAGATATAATTTAAAGGCAAGTTAAAAAAAATTACATATTTAATATGTTGCTTAAAAATAAGATAATGTCGTTCAAACTTCAAACACTTTGTTTCATAAGTATAAATATATAAAAATAAATAATCAATTTAACTTTGGGTGATAAAGTATAATAACAAAAGTATTTAACACGATAAAAAATAATATTATCAATCAGAGCAAGTCATTAATAACATCAGCGAAGCTCTTTCTGACAAGTTGGACTGAGCACGTACACGTTGAGTCCAAAGATTGGTCGCCGAAGACCTTTTCAAAGTGTTACCCAAGTTAGAATCTTTTAGACAACTCGTAACGACACGAGATTTATTACTTCCAAGCTTCCACGAAGAAGTTAGGAAAGTTCGAGGAAGGAAGAAAAATAATTTGCCATCGTGATAACACACTAAATACACGTACGATGGTTTCCCACCCTGACTTGTACATGCCTAAACTGACCCAAAATGGACTATAGTCTCCACTCTCCAGTACTTATTCCCCAGGCATTATCAGAATATCCACAGATCACTATGATAAATACAAAATGGGAAGTATTTTGTTGAAAGCTAAATTAAATTAAATAGATTGAATAAAATAATTTACAATTCGACTGAAATTGGATACATAAGCTAATCAGCTTCATACTATTTACAGTAATCATCACTTCGTACGAGAGAAAGGTGAGCACATCCTTCGTATATTGATCTTGATGGTTCTAGTCATCTAGGGCCTCTATGCTTAGATATTTACCCATAAATCCAATCGGTACCAAAAATTCCGCCTTCATCGTAGCCCGGACTTATCTATCTCTCTCTCTCTGCTGTGCTACTTGGAGGAGAGACCTTAAAAAAATCCAACACTGCATATTAGCAAACATTAAATCAGATGTATGTACTAGATATTTCGATATTTGTCAAACCATTTGCTATTGCATCTCTTCCTTCATTTTACACACACTCTCTCTCTTCCTTTCTCCTCGTAAGGTAAGAATCTTAAGATCATACACACAAGTTCTCAAAGGAGTGCCTCACCTTAAGAAATATCGATAGACAAAGGAGCTTGCTTAGACTTGGCTATGTTGGAAACCTACTCTGGAAGCCTCAGCCGATGGAAGAATACGAGGAAATGATATTCGGGAGCCCAGTATACGAAACCAACAACAGGCCCCCCTCTGATGAACTGCATCAATCAACAATAGTGTAGCATAATGCCAGAATTGGTAACCCATAAAAGAAAGTATAGCATATTATCCAATTTTACGAAAACAGGGCCATGATATATAAAAAAATACCTTTCCATCAAGAACGACAAGTTCACCATCAACCCATCGAGGATTCTTGACCCCTGGCTCGGCAAGCCTGCCTTGACCTTTATATCGAGCGACCTAATTGAAGCTAAGCATAATTAGTGCTTTATCTTTAGCTAAACAACAAGGGGAGAAATGTTTGCTAGAAAGTCACACACCACTCCAAACTCGTCGGGGATTATCCCTTTATGAGGCAGCTGATATTGTCTGCCAACCTTTGCACGAAATGCTACCTGAAGAAATCCATTTACATTCCATTGTAAAGGAAGATTTTGGCCGACAAAATAAATAGCTATGTTCAGGACATAAGAGAACGTTCCTTGCCACTATGGAAAAGAAAACATAAAAGACAATCCAGAATAACCAACGGTTACCACAGATTATTAAGTAATCTTGGTACCCCAATTATGAAATATGCCATCCATACCAGCGATGGGCCAATGAGATATAATGTAGCTAATGCAGCCTTGCCGAAAACAAAATTTGTCTGTGGATAAGCTCCACAAATTTGAACTGAACATGCGTGAATATAGAACAGAAATGAAAGTACCTGGCCTTCCGGTACATGGGAATCCCCTATCAATTTTAAGGCCTCCACATATTCATAAAATTCAAGATCTTGAGGATTTTTATTTGCACCATCATGTTGCCATTGTCCAAATTTTCGTCTTAGCTGAATGACTTCTGATGTGTAAAGCCCATGCGAACCAATATACATGCCTGTTTCAAATGAAGAAAAATTCCTCAGTCAAGTGAAAGATCATGCATATACAAATATAGTCAAATTTCACAATTTGCCAAACCAGGATATTAAGAAAATCAAAGAATAAAACAAAACAATTAGAAGTGCTAAATCACTTGAGGTTTCTAATATAATCACCACTGAGTAGATCTGTAGATGCTGGTATCTGAATGCGATTGAATACTGTAGTCCCAGAAAGAAGTTGACGATTTTGAGCTTGGTTAAGGGTGAGATTTATGAATTCTCCCACATCCTTAAGTACCTACACATTGAAATAATGATGAATAAAAAAATAAAATGCCAATTATAGATAGTCCAAACTAACTAACTATATGAAGTTACAAGAAGACAGTAGTTAACACATAAAGAATAATTTTCTTTTCAGAAATTTTCTTAGGGAGGTTAAGCGTCAGGTGAGGGTCTACTGTCCTCATACTCTTGCACGATGAACGATTTTCTTTAACAGCTGAAACCTTTTACTCGATACAGGCACGGAGTCGGAAAGTATGCTGCTCTAGTTTTGTGGTCAAGGTTCACTTAAAAAGAGAGAAAAGCCATGATAGTTAAAGTTATAATGATAAAAATTGTACTAACCTTCATGGGGATCTTCTCCTTAGTAGTAACAGACTTAGCAAGATCAGACATGAGAGTATCAATGCTACGTGGACCTCGAAGAGTAGCCATCTTATCTAGTGAAGGCTTTCCTTTACCACTAACATCCAGTTCACTTTCATCTTTCTCAATAGTAAATGAAAATGACAAGCGACCTGTTTTATCTAGTCTAGCTGGAACTCGAAGTAAAGCCTTAGACGGAATATTGCTCGAAAGATTTTGTACTATACCACCAATTACAACTTTCACTGCCAATTCATTACGCTCTTCACTAATAATATCACTAATTACTCCAGAATCAGCATTCATTTCTATCTCATCTTGATCTTTTTTACTTTCAGCTTTAGCCTCATCATCTATATCTAGATCCAATAACTCCACGTCTTTTTCCTCCTCCTCATCATCTTCTTCTTCTTCCTCCCCTTCGTCTTCTTCTTCTTCTTCTTCCATGATTTGTTCAATCACCTTAGATATTAAATCCCTATCCACCTTGCCCGGTGCTGTCACTTTCAAGACCGTAACCTTGACACCAGGAATCATATCCCGCAAGATATTAGGAAAACCAGTCATTTCATCAGACATATCAGAGTCATTGTCCCTGTCTTCAATCTCTTCCACATCTTCAGTGCTTGCAGCAGATAGATCATTTTTTCCTTCATTTGACTTGTTCAAAGTGTTCGAGCCACCAATAGGATCAGGTGATTTGGAGAATTTTATGGGAGAATTACCAGATTTCTGACCACCACGCTTCAAGTACACTGCCTGAGATTCACATAGCCAAAATTAGAAAACACCATTTACTTAGTTAAAAAAGAAAAATCAAGTCGAATGCATCGAAAGAAAAAAAAAAATCTGACACGGCACATAGTGAACTCTCTCTGGGCATCGCAAAAACTTTAAATTTGTTTTTTGAAATACTATGAAGAAATATTTTGTGATTTCATATAATAGGAAGTCAATGCAAACTAGGCAAATGCATTTTAATAAAATTAAGGCTATATATGCTAAACCTTGCGATAAACAAAAGCGAACGCATGGGACATGCAACACCTCTGAAGTGCTCCATGTCCATTGAGAATGTTGTACGATTTAACATACCAAAACCAGAGATGCACTATACTTACTGACATGAGATACTTCAGAATTAATGGCGAAATATCAATTCAAGTTAATTACTTTTTAAGCAAAACCCAAGAAAAGGTGCTACTGAACTCTCTATAAAGAAAAGGTCCTGAATTCGAATAAAAAGATACACCAGAAGGAATCAAGCAAACATGTTCTGCCAAATCCACTCCTTTTCTTCCGATTGCTATATGAACAGTAAGTCACATTTCCAGATGCAGAGAATATCTGGTTTTGTATATCAAATAGTAGTTTTAACGGGAAAGTGCGGAAACACGGTTAGAATCCCTAACCAGCATACGTCACATGTTCATGCATAATGTGATTCAATTAAGGCCCACACTAGGTGGATCTGCACCCTTGAAATTTCAAATGGGGTTCAACCATCACTATCTCTCCTGGTACAGTGATTTGATCAGTACACCCCATCATGTGATGACACAATCAGGCAAACCGCACACTGCAGCTTTCCCAGTACTTGATACAGAGCAACCCACAGCAATAGTTATATGATTCTGGTTGAGGAGTATGGGGCAAAAAAAATTCTAGGCTTGGTGGAATGAAGGATGTAACATGTGTATTTTTGAAGTGTGGGACCATTGAGCTAAGTGAATGGCCAAAGTAAATGATAGTGGTGGCGAAGTAGAAACTAGAACATCCTCATTTCTAATCAGCAACTCTGGAACTTGATATGTACAAAAACTTCAATAAAATGCACCAGAAACAGGGATTGTAACTAATATATACCTGCTGCTTGTATTCGCCTTTGCCACTTATGGTAAAGAAAACTTCAAATAAGGGAACACCAGGTGCAGCAGTAGCAAGATGCCTGAGTCATGGTAAATGTGTAAAACAGAAAGCTAAACAGATTGATAAAAGGTAATAGTGGTAAGGTTGATTATCTGAGGACGACAGAATCAGAGACAAAGTTTGGAAGAAAAACCCACTGTAACCCACTATCTTACCGGGGACTATAACTCCGTGCCACATATCTCCCATGTTCTGCACTTATACGGATGATTCGACCATAAGGTACATCTGAGTTTTTTGAAATGCCTGCCCACCATCCTATCTACAAGCATAATAGGAAAAAAAAGATAAAGATAAAGACAGGTAATTTCAACCTTAGGTATGGTAGTCTTCAGAAGCCAGGATTGGATGGTACAAATAGAAAAATAGAACTGATAAGATCAATAACAGAAAGAAGAGTAATTTGTGTTGGAGTTTGGACAACATACTAACTTCATTTAGCTTTTAAACTGGATTAATAACACTAATCCAGAAAATACCAGTCTCTAAGAATTTTAGGCTGTTGGGCTAAGAAACTTTACTAAATAAAATGACTAAACTTAGTACCATAAGTTTAAGGTGGTCGATTAGTACAAAGGAAGTTCCTTTCTACCTTATTTCCAGGAGAAAACACATTGATAAACTCTAAGAAGAAAGAAACAAAGGCAAGTATGATATTAGCTTAACCCTAGAAACATTTCAGCCGTGAAATAAATTTCTCTGGAGTTGACTCACCAAACCTGCCCCAGCATTGTCTCTCATTAAAGCAGCATCTCCATAACGTTCTTCTTCTACCGCTCTCTGCAGAAAATCAATAATGTCAGATAGCAAATACATTCAGAAACAGAGAGATATGGAAGATCGGCTTCTTACGTTGAGACAAGTAATCACTTTGCCCACTGTATCATTTGCTGCGATTGCAGCAATTGCCACTTTTAATTTAGCAGCGTCTTCGAACTCCTCTCGATTAACAGCATCATTTAATTGTGACTGTTGAACACCAAATATCAGTTTGCAAACAAACATCCACACACACAAAAGGAATGCTCATACAAGCATTATAACCTATTAGTAATACTCAAACAAAACTTTTAGCTTTTCCAAGGACGTTAGCTAGACTAAAATGTTGCTTAATAGGTAGTCTATATTAAGGATATAAGTAAGGGATTGAGATTGATCATGTATGTATGCGCTACATTCCTTTTCGCAGCCAAAGGTGCGTGCATTCTAACATTTTTGAATTCGATTAAAGTTATTTCCTTACAGAAGCTTAAAACAATTAGAAAAAAGCACCTTCAAAACAGCAAAAAATTTCTCCTGTTCTTCAACATCTTCGAAATGCTTCTTCCATCGATCCCAATCCCACTCTTCACCTTCCAGTCTAGTAACATTTTCCCTAACCAGATCATGATTAGAATTTTGATTATTTTCAGGATTCCGAATAGAATTCATATAATCATCAAACTTTTTAATAACACTTTTGAGAACATCTTGTAACCCAGAATCCCATCTTCGATTAACATAATCTTCAGGAGGAGGAGGAGGACCTGAAGGACGCTTTTGACATCGACATACTAGGGTAGAATCTAGAACCCTAAAATTATTATATGGATAAGTGGGAAATTTCTTTAATGGTGAAGAAGGGGATGTAATAGAGAACTTATTAAGGTTTCTGAATGAGAAATTTCGTGGATTTGAATCTGGGTAAGTAGTTTGTGCAGGAAATGGTGGAGCTGAAACAGACGCCATTAGAGAGTAGAGGGGAAAGTAGTACGTGGTTTAGAAAGAGGAGAGTAGAAAGAAATAGAAAAAATAAGTGTTTGCTTAATGGATAAGAGCGAAAACAAATAGTGGTGTGTTGCCAATCATGTATTCATGTGTGTTTAATGGTGTTTTTGTTTATTCATGGCTTTGTTGTCTTTTTGCTTCGATAACGGAGTCGTTTTCTACCTACTCGTTTATCCTCTTGTTTTCACTCCAGTCGCTCCCGCCACGTATTGCTCTTTATATACATTCAAGTGGAATATCCGACCACTCTCTGGATAACTTATCAGTCTAGCTTTTTTCACCAGGATGTCTGCTGCTTTATTTTTTTATTTAGGGACATAATAATATTTCCAAAGACTATAATGCTGGAAAATAGAAATAGTGTCTTTAATAAGACTATTAAGCTGCCAGTTAACGTTGAAGTGTCCTTTATTTATCGCCTCCATAATTAGTTTCGAGTCTGTTTCAAAATTGACTGTATCCAGTTTTATTTGCTGCTCCCATTTCACAGCAACACAGACTGTCATAGTTTCAGCATGTTCCACACCTAGTGATTCCTCCATGTAGCAGCATTTTGCTCCTTTTGTTTGACCTGCACAATTGCAAAGGATTAGTCCAATCCCACCATGTTTAGAGAACTCACTATAAGAACCATCACAGTTGATTGTTAGAACTCCCTTAGCAGGAGGAATCCACATCATGTTCAGCCTTTCCTGACAAGAATGTAGTTTATGGACCTGTTTAGTAGTGATTCTAGTTTGTTCCAAACATGTTGTAGTAATTCTATGCACAAGATGCTCGGGGTCTAATGCAGAATTCATAAAAACCGTACTACATCTCTCAGTCGAAATTGACCAAGCAACAACTACGTTATTCACCACCTCAACAGCTTCAACAACTCCATGTGTCATTTTATTAAACCATTATGAGACTACTTCACAAATACTCCTTTGATTGTTTATATGAAGACCCTTAAGAGCAAACCAAACAGCACGAGAGTAACTGCAATGTAGAAGAACATGAGAAGCCGACTCAACAACATTGGAGCACATGGGACAGATTGTATCAACCCTAGCCAATCTTTCCATAAAAAGTGTTTGACTCTTGGAATAACAAGTAGTTTCCAGAGTTGTTCCAAACCCTTTTTACTCCTTGATCAATAGGATTATTTCTCCACTTTTCATCATAATATCTTCTATAAGCTGACTTTACATTAAACTGACCACGCTTTTCAAGATTCCAAACCAACTTATCTTCCTGACTTGTGCTGGGGACAAAATGAAATTTGCCCGAAGTGACGTCATCAAGTCTGAAGTCTAATTTGGCCCGAAGCGACGTCATCACGTCCCGATCCCGAAGCGACGTCATCATTTCTCACAGTGACGTCAGCAATTCCCGTTCCAGTTTGTCCCGATGCTGTCTTGTCCCGAAGTGACGTCATCATTTCTCACAGTGACGTCAGCAATTCCCGTTCCAACTGGTGCCCGATCTGTCTTGTCCCGATCTATCATGTCCCGAACATGCTGTCCCGATCCAGACAATCCCGATGGACTTGGGATGAACACATGGAAGCATTTGAAAGTGAGAGGAGGACAGGTGGACACAATGGGAGATGCCACATCATTTGTAGGCTTTACTTCCTTTTATAAGGAAAAGAAGAAGAACAGAAAGAGGAGGTCGGCTTCTTGGGGAGGAGAGGGGGATCTCACTGTAAATGGAGAGCTCGAATGGAGCATCCTGATTTTGTAAACTTCAATTCCAATCAATAAAACTCTTCAATTTCACTACCCGTGGATGTAGGCCATTAAGGGCTGAACCACGTTAAATCGGTGTCCATTTCTCTTCTTTTTGTTCAATTTAGATGATTGATTTTGGTTGTTTTGGGTTGATTCGATTTTCTGCCCAAACAATTTGGCGCTAGAAACAGGGATTGAAGAAAGGATTTATCCTACCTGATGTTGATTAACGGAAGAAGCGATCAATTGGAGAAGAAATAAAAAACTGGGGGATTCGGTTGATGGGTTTCTTAGTGCTGCTGATGCTCTGCCTTTTTCACTTGAATTAATCTTGAAAATTGGTTTCTGGGTTCATCTTTTAAAACCCTATTAATCTTTATTAACTATCGATTCAATTTGATTTTCATTTACTTTTTAATTTTTGATCTGATCTGAGTTTGAATTGATTTAAAATCAAAACTTTAGCTGATTTGGGGATTATTTCCCTGTAAACAAAATCATGTTGAATGAATTGGTTTTAGTGTTTGTGTTGAATTCAGAAAGTTGGGTTATCTTTTAAATTGAGTTTGCAGGTTCAAGTGAAGTTATACAAGCGTGAACATAAAAACAGCAAAAGCGTATTCCTGCCAATTTAAAGAGATGAACACGAAGTGTCTGAGGAAAAGATCTAGTTGTGCATAAACAGGAGCCGCTTCTGTCTTGGTTACTCCAATTATTACCTTATCAGCGTTCATTGGAGTCTTTCTTTGAAGCGTACCCATACTATATAAGTTATCTAGTACTAGATTTCTTTAACACAAAATTTGTTTAGTGGGTGAAGTCTCCTCAACAAACTTCAATAATCACATTTGCATCATCTTTCTCAGATTTAGTGTAGTAAATTTTGCAGGAAAGAAGATTGTATAGTGTTTCAAATCACTAACATTTTCATGGTGAAATCAACAACAGAAGGCAACCAAGGTGTTTGTGAACATGTTTTAAAGACAACAACAATCGACAACAATATCATCATCATTTGCTCTACACCTGGGAAGCAGAAATCAAATGAATCAAAGGGAAATCGGCGGTGGAGCTCAACTGATTATGCACTACTCTTACCAACACATGGGTTTGTAATATCGTATTAAATACATGTTATGAACAGGTTGTATGTTATAATCTCATTCTCAATTTCAATTTCTATGCTCACAGTAGAATTTGGGTTCTTGTTAAATTAGGGTTTTTAACAAATGAAGTGTTTAAACTCTATTTTAGAGTATATGGAAGCATGGGTTAACTCCAATTTTCATCACTTTCATGTTTTTGAACTTAATTTGTATGAATTGATTTATTAGGATTCCTCATGTGAATTTGGGGCTTTTCCCCAAATCTGTTTAAAATGTTTAATATCCTATCAACTATTTGGATTGGCTCAACGTTCTGTGTTACATGTATTCGATTTGCGGATGAGATTCAAGTTCGGATGAACTACAGTTGATCATGTCATGCATGTTCCCTGTAGATTTCTTTATTAAGGTTTTAAATTTCAAATTCTTTTGATATTGATTCTTTTATAACTTGATATTCCTAGAGTTATGTATAGACATGTAGTATGCTGACCTAATGTGAAGCCTGTTCTATTGCTCTACCAAATTCATAAATAAGTCTCATTAGAATTTTGGATGTGTTTAATACTGTGTGATATAATGAGGATTTTACTTAGCTGGTTTTAGGTATGTAACTAGTGAGGAGTTATTGATACTTTGAAAACTGAAATATGAGTTGCTAGAAAAGAGAATTTCAAAGTTTTCTATGATGACTCCATCAATATTTAAATTATCTCAGCCTGTACAATCTTCAGCTTTTCTGACTATGTTTAACTGTGTATATGATTAAAAGCTTGTAACCCATCTTTGACCTGTACCCATTAAGATGTGAATATTAATCTGTTTATCCGGCTACTTGCAAGTGAAATTTTTTGATTTATCTTTGAATCTCTAGCTATGAGTTGGATGTTAAAGTTCCCCCAATTGCTATATGTTCTGGTACCCTGATTCCAATTTCTAAAGAATCAGTTGAACTTTAGTTGATCAGGTTGATTATGATCTATTGTTTCTGAATGTAACTTAGTGATATCTAATATTATACCTCATCAACTTGAACATCATCTGTCCACGGAATGATAAATATATCTTTCATTTATCCATTGAGAACTATTGTAATGCATAAACAGATTGAGATGGATAAGCATTTAAATCTCATCTTAGCAATTCATGTTCTATATTTACTATGCTCTTCATTGAAATAATGTAGCTTAATTTCTGACCGTATAGCTCACAAAGAAAAGTGAAGGATCTATAACCCATATATGCCATCTGTTTGAGCTGAAATGCTCATGCTGTATTTTATGAGATGAATTTCCTTAATTAAATTCCCTGAACTGAAACTCTTGAACTCTTGCTATAACTTATATTTGGATAACATAAATACATTTCAGCTTTGTTGCAGGATAGATATTTAAATCTCAAAATCAGATCTGAATACAAGGACAGTATAGTTCGTGCTTGAAGACAGTTCTTTACGCAAACAGATGTTGTAATTTTCACAACAAGTCTCTTTTACAGTCGCAATGCAAGCACCAAGAGGAGACGAAAACGATCAAATGATCCATCTGTAGCAAAGAGTTCTTTCAATGCACCTGCAATTCGCTTTCTCAGCGAGCTAAGTATCAATTTTCAGTGAGCTAAGTATCCGACTTCTCCCATTTCAAGTATCTTCAGGAACTGCGCTTGCTATTAGTTTGTATAGCTTGCTCGAAGACAACTCTTTACACAGTTGGATGTTGCTATTCCCACACCTAGTCTCTTCTAAGAGCTAAGTATTTCTGTGATCTTTTTATTGATTAGGTATATAAGTATTAGAAATCTGATTTTACCCCAATACATACACAATTTCAATTTTGTCCAATTGTATGTTTGATATGATAAAATGACTGATTGTCTGCTCATGACTAGACAATGAAATTACTTACTGTGATCATTCTTTTGTAAATTGTAATGTGAACATGAATAGTGAAATTTAACAATCTGACATGATTGAGATCTCCTTGATTTATGAAAATAACTGACTGATACATATGCTGCCTTTTAATTTTGATATTCATCTGAGTGATATAGCAATTAAAATATTAGCATAATTCTGAAATGAATTCATAGCTCATGATGTTGAGTTTAAAATTTAACTCATAGCTCCATCCTTGTGTTTCTTCTGTAGCTCGAAATTAGCATTGAGTTTTCTCCGCTGAATGTTTATTCTAAGTCTAATTTGATCTTTAAATGAACCAACTTTATATATAATTTTATTGAGACCAATCTGATGTTTCTTAAAGAATAAGCGTCATGCCTGTAATGTCTTGAACCTGGATTTCATGTTGAACCTGGATTATGCATTCGCTGTTTACAAGCTATAGCTTGTGTAGGCTCACATGGTGATTGTGTTATAACCTCTTTTTCAATCTGCTATGCTTTAATCCTAAATCAATAAATATCATATGTATGTGAATGTACATTCGCATCCTGAATAATTGAATTAGCAAGTATGAATTCAGTTCATATGTTCATTAATTAAGCAACCAGAAGCTTTAAAGGGAAATCGTTGTTATATGAATAAAATGGATTTGATATGTTATATTTATGTTATAATGAATGTGTAGGAATTGTTGTAGGGAAAGATTGCTTGTAAAAGCCTGAATTAGGTTGGAATAGCCTAAAAACAGACTAGACTCTGCTGGATTTTCTTTCCAGTGAGTTGACTCACTGAGTTTGATTCAGCTCAGTTGAGCCAGACCAGCTAGTTTAATTCAAATCTCTTTGCTTATAATTTTGTATGCAGCATTCATTATTAATAGATAAAATTTTCTCTATTAACTTAAAAAAAAAGTAACAATAATTATAATAAATTAAATTAAATTATTATAGTTAGATAATTATTATCACAACTTCAATAGATAAGAAAAGACATATACTGATCCACAAATATTTTTAAAAGATAAATATACATTATCTTTTTTAATTCTCGATTATAAAGTTCATAATATTAATTGCGTATTTTAAGTAGCAATTTTAAATTTAAAAATAATTCTTAACTGTCATCATTAAATCATTCAATCATGACACACCTTAATTATTTAAGAAGCATGAGTTAATTTAATTCATCAATAGAATAACTTTATTAGATGATGAAAATTTCTTAATTAGCATCCATTGTTCATATTTTACTCGATTATTACAAACTGTCATACATTATTGAATAATTGCTTTCAATAGCATCTGAATCACATGTGATATCATGCATCATGATAATTTATCACATAATCATAGAAACCTATTGATTTAATATGATAAATTTTTAGTCTGAACAAATTCTAATTTGTTTGATTAGATTTAATAGTGATATTTAATTAAAAGCATGAAAATCATTTTTAGCTTGTACCCATTTAATATTATGAAATGTTTAAGACATTTTTATGAAGTGTGAAGATACATATGAAGGACACTTCAGAGATGCGGCAGCTATGCAATAATGATGCACTGGGGGGCATGCGATAAAGAAATCAAATTTTTAGCTGTGAAATGAGTTAAATACTGCACGACAATTAGGTATTTCATTTTAATAATTTATTAATGCTAAATAGAAATAATATATTTCGCTACTTTATGTTATATGCCTTGTACTTCTTAACATAAGGCAGCAGTTAATACCTTAAATGAGCCTTCAAGAAATGATTCTTCAAATGGCTCATACTTCACGAAGAATATTCAGTAAATACTTCAATTTATTCTGAACTTCTTTGAAAGACGATACCTCTTATACTTCTTGCGGCAATCTGAACGCTCCTACAGGAATTATCATTCAAAAATGGGTATCTCTTTCAACCTATCATCAAATATTTCCGGAAGGCGAATACTTCTACATTCGTATACTTCTGATCTCTTATATAATGATTACTTCGAAATAAAATTTCATTTGTATATTCTTAATGTCTTATTTAAAATATATTTCATATTTTCTTTCTATATATGCTTCTCATGTATATAGAAGAATATGGGATGTATCTTAAATAAGAAATGAGAAATGAGAAATATCTGGATGACTTTCAAGTATACTTCTCATCTATATTTCAGGTATATTTCTTACCGATATTTCTCCGTTCAGGAGACAAGATAAGACTAGTGGGTACTTCCCCAACGAGGGAACTCATGTAAGAGTGATGCGTCGGAAAACCGACTTTGTTTTACCGCAAGCGCACAGTGTCGAAAGATGTAGACGAGAGCAAATACGGTTCGTTCCCACGGGGAGTTTGGATTAAAATATTTTTTTTTAGGTTTTTTTTATGAAGAATTAAATTAACTAATGAATTAAAATTATTTAATAAAGTTTTAA